>CM052142.1:5434314-5518586 GCA_028454255.1 Halictus ligatus | reverse complement strand
TTTGTCGTGTAAAATGGATGAAGGAAAGCCAAATGAACAATATACCATTTACAAACCAATATTTTATTGTATAAAAGCGTTCACGTTATTTTATACATTACAAGCACATTGGGAAATCGATCGGGCTTCTTGAAAATGATCATTAATTCATCGCATGCAAATTCCTATTGAAAATTTTCTGTACGCGAGGTTGGGGGATCCATGCCATCATCACCTGTATAAACAGATTAATTACTGGTATCGTTTCTTAGAAAGTTAAAAGCGTTAAAATGATTCTCTCGAAGAGCATCGAAAATCAATTCGAATCAGGAAACTGAAGAATCTGATAAACTAAAAATCAGTGTATCAAATATATATATGTATATGTAGCTGGATTCGAACCCCGGCTAACACGCTAACAGTTCTACCAGTCGGCACATGAGCCATTTACATACGGTGTATCAAATAAATAGATTTCCTTTATAAAATGAACTAAAAACGTTTCCTTAATAAAATAAGCGAAACTTTTCCTTTACAAAATAAACTGAACCTTTCCTTAATAAAATAAGTAAAACGCATCCTTTATAGAATAAACCTTGATAATATTTTCTTTATATAATAAGTGAAACGTTTCGTTTATAAGATAAACGAACCGGCATGTTTCGAACGTGTACCGAGCACCGGTCGTTCCGTCGCGGCCGCGCATTACGCGTTGCACGGTTCGTTTATGCGAGCAATGCTCGTCCTCGTGCTTATAGGTGCATGGAAATGTTGATGCGATCGTTTCGAGCAGGTGACCGCATAAATCGCGGCGAGATCTCGGGCTTGTCCGATGAGCCGGGGCTTCACGGAAACGTTAATATAATTTGCCCGTGGAATCGCGCGCGCGCGATCTAAAGGACAGATCGGCAAACAAGCCTCGACGCTTCGGGATGGCTCCGGGGGAAGAACCGTTTAATTGCTTTCTAATCTCGATCGATTGTATGCAAAACTCCGCGTCGGATTCCCGAGTCCGAACCCGAAGCGATACTTTCATCGGCGACTAAATCGGCGACCGAACTTTCTTCTTGTATCCGGTACCCGCGTGACTATGCGCCGGTGAAAAACCTGAAAGACGCGCCGACCGACTGTCAGACCTGCCGATCATGCACGCGCGCTGATCTATAGATCAGTATACCGATTCTTTGCCGATTACCCGCGCGACCAACATCTCGGCAAAATCGATCAAGCGACCATTTTGATGACACAGATTTGGTAACTTTACAGCTCCGTATGGTTAGTATTAACGCTTGAACGAGGGACCCGGGTCCGCTTTGACCCAGTAATTTCAAGGTATCGCCTGTTCAATTTCAATTGAAGGTCATGCAAGGTCGTGCGATAAGAAGATTGATGGATCCAGACAAAATTCTAACTGGAATTATAGATCAAAGTCCGCCGTCTTCCAAACGTTGAACAATCACGACAAAATCGTTAACAGAGAAATTATGGATAAAAATCCGCTTTCCGGGTCGGAAACGATCCAGCGATCGCGTAGGGTCCAGTGTCCCGAAGCCTGTTCGAATATTAATGCGAGTCACTGTGAATCGCGCACGGTTCGTTTCGCTCGACGACGTTCTAAGAATGATTATTTCGGTTGATCCGAGCAGGATGTAATTTGCATACCACTTTCCCCCGGCCGGGACGGGCCCGTCGCGAGTTGCATCGAATAACTATTTCGCGAGACGACACGGCATGATACACGACAGAGTAAGTGGAGACTCGAAGCCGGCCATCGACTTTGCGAGGCAGCCGCCGTCGCAAACGCCGCGCCACTTCCGGTGGGAAGAAGAGCGCATCGTCGCCGGACGAATTTCCAGCTCCGGTTTTCCGCGGTGGACGGGAACAAAGGCGAATCCCCAGGTGTCGGTGAAACGTCGAAACGATTGGAAAGAGGCCGTGTCGCGTGCCATCACGTATTCTCGTTCCGTGACCCATACCAGCGTCGCCTATCGCCGCGGCGGCGATCATGCTTTGACTCTGAACGCGGCCCGTGCATTCCGCATGTGACAAGAACCACCACCGATTTCGCGAGAGATGCCTCACAACTGGCACCAAGCTGCCCTCGAAACTGGATTCAAGCTGCTGTTCAAGCTGGCTTCGAAGCTGTCCTTAAAGCCGGCTTTGAGCTGTCTTCATATCTCACTTTTCAGATGTCCTTACAGTTGGCTTTAATCTGATTTCTAAGCTGGCTTTGAAGCTGTTTTCGAAGCTGTCTTTGAAGCTGGCTTTGAGTTACCTTTCACCTGGCTTTAATCTATTTTGAAGCTGGCTTTGAAGCTGTCTTCGAAACTGCCTTTAAGTTACCTTTCAGATGGCTTTGAAGCTGGCTTCAAAGCAGTTTTCGAAACTGGCTTTAAGTTACATTTCAACTGGCTTTGAAGCTGTATTCGAAGCTCCCTTCGAAGCTGGCTTTAAGTTACCTTCCAATGGCTTTAATCTATTTTGAAGCTGGTTTCGAAACTGGCTTTGAAACTGGCTTTGAAGGTGTCTTCGAAGCTGGCTTTAAGCTACCTTTCAGCTGGCTTTGAAGCTGTTTTTGAAGCTGACTTTGAAGCGGTTTTCGAAGCTGACTTTAAGTTACTTTTCAACTGGCTTTAATCTATTTTGAAACTGGCTTTGAAGCTGGCTTTAAGCTACCTTTCAGCTGGCTTTGAAGCTGGCTTTAAAGATACGTTTTATTTGAAATTTGTGGGCGTTGTTAGAGCGTGTCCACAGGCCAAGTCGAACAAATATTAACGAAATTGATTTTTCACAGGATCTACGAGCACACCCCTCAAAGTTTGGCAGTGAGCAGAGATACGGGGAGAGGAGTTGTGGGAGATATCGCGGGAGAGAGAGCAGCGTTCGAAGCCGCTTCCGCCGGCGGCGCTGGACGATTTCCGGTTGCTCGGTCTCCTCTGGCCAGTCTAGACGATTTCTGTGGAAAACGGGAAACGTTCCGCATGCCGGACGAGGGATGCCGGCCGGAGAGCCTTCTGCGACAAGCTGCATCTATCGGTACGAGGAATCCAAGAGTCGTCAGTGTGTTTCTGGAACTCACGTACCATTCGGACGACTCGCGGCAGGGAAGAGGAGAAGGAGAGACAGAAAGAGAGAGCCGCCGAGCCGCGTTGCTTCGTTCTTTCGCTTCTTTCCACGAGCTTACCGGTCTAAACAACTCCACCATTGACAGCAGGCTGCTTCCGCCGCTGTCGAACATCCGATCGCCTCGATTTAACCCTCTGCTCCGTCGTTTCCCAACCTTCTTCTGTCTCGCAACCCTCTCGAAGATCTTTTCAATCTGCGCTCTCTTTCGATCAAAACAATTTTCTAAAAATTGCAAATTTGATGACTTCATATCCCCACGTGTTACAATACGAAAAAAATTTTTTATGGACAAATTAGTAACCGTCTGTAAAAGTACAGGTTCCAAGCTTTAAAATAAGCCAAAGTTGATGTTCGTACAATTTTTTTTAAGGAAGTGATGATTGTTCAAACATCATCAAACATTTTTCGGAATCAGGTTTGACGATATTTGATTTGCTGTAACTCCGTAAAAAACAGTGGTAGAACAATGAACTTGGGCTCATTTTACAGCTTGAAAAATCTACTTTCGCACACCGTTACTCATTTTCTTCCGAGATATTTTTATACGACGCAGCAGATAAGAAATCGAAGACTCATTTTTCCTAAAGAATGCTACATGTTTGAACCTCTGTAAAAACGTTAAAAAATTTTGTTCGCGAATGGATCTTCCACAGACATGAAGATCGAAGCTTCTACTTTGCAACGAGACCTTAAAATTGACATACCATATTACCCCACTGTTTTACGGAAGGAAATCGAGGACTCCCTCATGGCACCGCAAAGTTCCCATACATCTTCCGTTTAAACCTTAACAAAACGACTGAAAAAGATCGTACGTTAAGATTTTTTTGATGTCGTTGTACAGGGGAGACTTTGGTCTTCGAATACACGGAAGATTCGCTGGTTCGCGGGGGACTGTTTGCCGGCGAGTAGGCGAATTTTGGCGACGATCGGTGGCTTCGGGTCGCCGTTTCCTGTGCGGTTTGCAGATCGCAGAATAAGGCCGGACTAGATATGCGAGAGGCGTGGGTTCCAAGTACCGGAACGGAACGGAACAGAGAATCTCGAGACCGAGAGAGGGTACGGGGACAAGCGCGCAGATATTGGGTTAGTTTTTGCCACCGGTTTCTAGTTTCCACAGTGGTGCAATGAGGCCTGCGCTTCCCGTAGACGATCGCCACGTTCCAGATTAAAACTCGCACCGTGACGCGGGCGAGGACGAGGACGAGGACGTAGGATCAAGAAAAAGAAGTGGTCCCCGAGACGATCTTGCCGACCTGCCGTTACGGGAAAGTTCGATTTACATCCGAACACGATCCAGAAAGAACGAGCGAATTTCTCGGGGACGGGGGGACCCCGGCGAAAATCCACACCGACGAAAACAGAAACAAGAAGAAAATGTCCGCCCCGGGATTTTTCGCGAGGGTGCGATCGAATAGATCGGACCAACGACAAGGATGCAATCCGGCGCGTTCGATTCGCCGCGAATGGCCGGACAACTTTTTCCCGCGATTCCCCAAGAAATAAATATAACGCTCTCTCTTTCTCTCTCTCTTCTTCTGTTGATTTAGCTCGATCGTTTCTCACGAGTAGAAACGGTTCGGGAATCGCGAAAATCGTTTGCTCGAGATGTCCCCCGTCGATTTTTCCATCGAGGTTTCTCGGCGGAGGAGTCGAGGCCGGACCCGCCGCCGCGCCGTGGGCCCGAATAGGCCCGGTGGGAACCGGAGCTAAGCGAAACCAAATCATTAAGAGAGAAACGGAGAAAAAGAGGGGAAGAGAGGCTCGAGAGGAGAGATACCGGTGCACTCGGTACCGGCTCCGGTCCAGCATCTACGTGCCGGTAACTTTATTTCGTCGACTTTTTTCTCGACACGCACGTCGCGGGGCCCCGGACCCCTGTCCTCCACGGGAGATTTATGCTACCGACATTGAAACTAAATTACGCCATAAATTAACCTTAAATTCGTGCTTTCGGTTCGGCCCGGTCCGTCTCCTCTCCTCTCCCGCACTGGCTTCGAGTCCCTTTCAAGTCTCCTCCTCTCTCTCTCTCTCTTTCTTTTCTCTTTCTCTTTCTCCGGACCCCTTCCGCCCTTCGACCTTCGAAAATCATTCGCTTCCATACTCTCGCGTCCGGGGACCTTTAAATTTCAATTCGAACCCTTTCAGTCCCACGTTCCGAATCTCTCCGAGCGGAATCGCTGCCATAACTTCTTCCTCGAAGGATCGTTGTCTGTTAGAGATCGTCGTTATTAGTAGACGGATTTTATGTTATTAATAGACTGCGGATTTTATGCGTTTACGACAAAAATGGGCGAGCAGAATTTAAAGCGGTGGACATGTTAAGAAGATTTAGGGGCACCAGGATTTTAGCTTAATGAAATAGTTAAAAAGAAGAAAGAAATTTTTATTTCGCTCCTGGGGCTCGCAACCGATGCAAATATATTTTACTTTGCATAAAGATCCGCAGTCTAGTTATCATATTTTATGTTACGCATTAGCAGACAGTTTTTATGCATTTATGGCGGAGATTTAACACTAGATTTACGAGATAGACTCGAGATTTTTAAAGTTATTAACACTAAACCTGCCAAGCATTATCTGGTAAATATTGTCTTGTATAAATGGCAACCCTAAATTTATTGAATGAAATTCTTTTATCTGTCACGATAAATTTTTAGAAATTGTCTGTATAAATGAAATAGTCTCAATAAAATATAACACCGGTCATTTTGCCGTGGTAGGTTTAATGTTAACAATGCAAAGACCTGTGAAGAATTGTTCGATAGATTTCTTTGAGCGCATATTACAATAAAAATGGCTGGAAATCTAAATAACTACAATTTTGTTATTTTTACAACGCAATGTAAAATAATCCCTTTAGTGCTTCGTAAAGCTAGTGTTAAAACAGCAGAGAGTTCAAAATAATTTAAAACTATCGATATACTAACTCCCGAACTGAATTTTCAGATAATGTCCTATCTGCCCCCAGTCCCTTGGTGCAGGAAATTTTTATCTTGCATGAACATCCGCAATCACTATCGACTCATTAATCTTGAAGGTCATTAATCTCGAACTTCTTGCTTTCTAATCTTTTTCCCAATTATTCTCTTAACGAGTTTGCATTATACGAAACGAAGCATTCGGGTAACCTAATACTACTGTGAACGAATTTTAGGGAGTTCTTGCGCTGTGTTAGGCTTTCCCCGGAAGCCTGGGAGATCACCCTAATCGTTTGAAACTAGTTCGCGAGACCCGGAAGACCGCAGCGAAAAGAAGATCCAGCTCTCGCTCGCTCGGCGTTTCGGATCCTCATCCTCCTTTTGCTCGCGGTTCCTGTTCTCGGCTATCGATCTTGCGATCGAGCCGGGGCTCGCGTTACTCGATCGCAGTAACGAAATAGTAATTATTCGTCCCCGTCGATCGGCGAACGGAAGAAAAATACGGGGTTACGCCGTGACCGTCGGCGCGGCGCGCAAGAAACACGAAGGTGATTCGAAGTCGAGGACGAGAATTAAGGATCATTAGCGCCGATAAATCGAAACAAAGTACCGTTTCGGCAGCTTTAATCCCGCGGACGCTCCCGAGGAGCTGTTCCGCCGATAAATTTTTCGCCGTGGTGGTGGGCGTGTAAATCGATTGCCATTTATTCGTCGCGAGGCCGTTCCGAAGCGTCGCGCGGCGGAACCGGGCCGCCTATTTTCTTCGGCAACGGGAAGACACGTACTTCCTCCGAAAGCCACACCGACATCTAGACTCTTCGAATCTCATGCGAGACTCCTTTTCCCGCATGGTCCGGAGAAAAGTGGTTTCACGTTCGATAGAATTGAACGGGATCGACTGCGGCGGTGTTTCAATGGATTCGCCATTTTGACAGGTGTATGCGACAGTTTTATTGAAAAAAGAAAAAAACGGAACACTCAAAAGACACTTGCGACCGTCTGGTACAATTATCGTACACGGCACAGCGTCCGTGTGCTTGCAGTCGCGAACACGCGTTTCGGCACGGCTCTAAATTATACAAGAGATTGCGGATCGTTGTGCGAAATAAAAATTGCTGCAAGCTCGCGAACTTCTTTCTTTGATCGTTTTAGTTCGATTCCGTCATAAACATATATACTTTCTATGCGACAGTGTATAATTAAGAGCTGGTTCAACAAGTGTTCGCGATCGAACGTCGCGACGCTCGCGATTTCTTTCTGCGATTTCCCGTTGAAGCGCGCGATCGACGATCGAACGAACCCACGCATCGATCGATCGATTCACAAGCGCCGTTTTCCCCGTTTCCGACGTCGTGTTCCCAGCAACCCGATAAAAATTGCAAACTTGACGAACAATCGAACCCAAATTCAGTGACAAATTTAATTTGCAATTTCTCTTGTTTCGAGACTCCATTTGCCAACGCTGAATGCTAACACGTTCGCTGTCAGTATTTGTTCTATTGCCGAACTTCGTTGTTGAAATATTGTATTATATACTGAAACGATTGAAAGTCGTAAAATCTCTGAATATTCTGCTGTATACAGTCCTCCCTCGATATATGTCCCAAATATCTAGCCGGTAAAAGTCATAGAGCTATCCTCACTGCCGAAAGCAAGTGTGGCCTCGGTCGCCTTTTCTACGTAAAGAATAGAATCTTCTAGCCGATGTATGTCCCTGGGCATTGCGGACATATATCGAGAAAACACTGTGCTATGATTTTATGCACTAAAGTGTGCACAATTAATTGGACCATCTTCGAGCACAATGGAAGGTAGTGAACGCGTATTTCTGTCAGTAACAGCGAACGCGTTAACAGAATTTTTACGGGTATCAGGGAGAACGGTGTATTGGTACGGTAACTGACGAGCGTAAGACTAGCGTGAATAATACCATACGCGCGGAGCATAATCGAGCGTTTCGTTCTCCGTCGATCGCGAGGCTCCGTTTCTTTCCCGTCGATCGCATCCACCGTAGATTCGGAACAGAAAATAAATTAAACTTTCGACTACGATAAATAACGTTTAGAAGCTCGTTCCCTGACGTTTTCCGCTTCGATAGATAATCGCGGCAGCTCTCGATCTGCCTGAACCCGTTGAGCAATCTCGTCGTCGCTAACTTCGTCGCGTCGCGCGACGTGTGTCACGCGTAACGATACCTAACGACACGCTGTTTCCTTTTTCTGCCAGGTATGCTCTCGTGCGAGACTGAAATGTCCGCGTTTCGATCGGCGGCCCCCCGTTTCACACGTGTTCCAGACCAGTTTTGTATTTTACAAAATGAGCTGGGGCATGACAAAATCATAATGAAAAATTGGCTTCTGATTTACCGCGTTGAAATATTGCAAAGAGAATCAAATCGATCTGTCAAGCAAATGCCGAGATAAAAATTCCTAGACGCGCACCGACTTCTCGTGGAGAGCGACTATTTCTGAGCGAAAAATTACAATGATGGGTTCGTATTTTATAAACAAATTGAAATCCGGAGAGATGATGACTTAAACCCCCCCTAATTGTACATGTATTACATCACACTCGACGCTCAACAAAATCCCTAATACCGATCCCCGAGAATAATCAATTCGAAACGTCCTAGACACGGAATGGAGACCTCTAAGCACGCGTGCAACTAAAAATGCTTTTCTATAATAAACAAATTGGAATCCAGAGAAACGATGACTTAAACCCCTCCTAATTTTGCATGTATTACAACATACTTGACTCTAAACAAAATCCCTAACATCGATCCCCGAGAATAACCGATTCGAAACGTCCTAGACATGGAATGGAGACCTCTAAACACACGTTCAACTAAAAATGCTTTTCTATAATAAACAAATTGGAATCCAGAGAAACCATGACTTAAACCCCCCCTAATTTTGCACTTACTATATCATGAATTAGTTTAAATTTAGATCCCGAGGAACCATCGATTTGAAACGAGCCGCGCGTGGATCTCCGAGAGCACGTGGCTCTCAAAGAACACGTGGTGCGATAAAACACCGTTAAAAACCTCCAGATGGAACGGAGCGGGTTAAATCCCCTAAAGATGAGAGGGAGAGGCATAAAAAGACCATGATTCGCCGTGTCAGCCTTGTCTATACCATTGAACGTACAATCGCAAATAAAACACTAATTGAAAAGCGAGTCGACATGTCCTTGAACGTAGCTTCCCAAACACGCGTGAAACCGAGGCCCGCGCAGAGTGTACAGTCCCTGGTATCGCAGTGTATTCTCGTGTATCGCGTACGCGTGTATACTGGCACATTAGAAATTGGCGCGCCTCTCTCACCGTGGATGAGAGACCGAGGCAGGAGGCCTGCCGCGCTTTTGAGCCTCTACTCGGATGATCACGGTATATAATGATAGAATAAATATCGTAGAAAAAACGTAATAATAGTACCGGAGAAGACGTTCGAGGGATTCGTGCGGAGAGACGACACTCTCGAGAGAATCTCCGGGTGGGAGGGGGGGGGGGGGCCTTTCGGGGCAACGCGGAACAATGCGACGGCGGATCAGCCTAATTCCCGTTGATCTCGATGGTGGTCACGGAATTCGGCTGGTACTCCTCCTCCCCGGACAGCGTGGCCGACGACGAGGGTGACGGGGAGACGGCGAAGCTGCCCAATCCGCTCTCGACCAAGCTCATCAAGCTGTTCTGCCGAGCTTGCGCGACCTTCTCCGCCCTGGCCTTCTCCTCGGCCTTCTTCTTCTCTAGAACGACCGCGTTCGTCGTCGCGTTTCCGCTCTTCGTGTTCTCCTTGATGAACTGCTCGAACTTGGACAGTTGCCTGTCGGTGGTGGCCTCCCTGATCTCGTTCCTCGGCACGCCGTGCTTCGTCACCGTGGGTTTGTACGTCTTGACCTTCGAGTGACCTTGGATGATCAGGTACATGGGCCCGCGAATGGGCTTCGCGGGCTGTTTATAGTGTGAGAATATAGGGTCCGTCGTCAGGCTCTGAACAGTGGTCACCTGCGGCCGAGCGTCCGTCTCCTCTTCCTTCTCCTTCGTCAGGATCGCGCCTAGCAGAGAATTCTGCGAGGAACCCTGAGCACCGTTCGTCTGAAGGGTCTGCAGCGTCTCCGAAGGGTGTTCCATGGTGGAGACGGTGGGCATCAAAGGGCTGACGGTGGGACTAGTGGTAGGGATCGGCGTGGTGGTCTCGGGCAATCTGGATCGATGACGATCCATCTCGTGATTCCCTTCGATTTCGATCACCGCGAGCTGATCGCTCATGGACGACTGCGCTGGGGACTCGGTGAACGTGATCGAGAACTCCTGATGATGCTGATCCATGGGTGCCATGTGGCTCGGGTCCATCGGTGCCACGTGACTCTGCTTCATGGGAGGGGCGTGCATGTGCGTCATCGGGGGGAACATCGCCATGGGGCCCGGCGCCCGGAACCCCATGCCAGGACGCATGCTTCCGAGGAACTGCATCATTGCGTGGTTGGGTCTCGGTTGTGGGTGCATCATCGACTGAAGGGGAGCTTGGGGGAACCCGAAAGGGTGCATGGGACCCGGTGGTGGTCGTGGAACGGGTTGGGGGTGAAGGTGCTGCCTGTGGGACTGCATCATCCTGTTAGGAACCATCGCTCCTGGGAACTGCAAAGCTGCCTGATGACTTTCCTCGGACATCATCGGTGGGCTTCCGGCGGAGTTCCTCGGCGGTTCGGGTCGACGACTGCTGGTCGCTTTCGGCTCCACCGTGGACGAGACTTCCGGTGGACTCGTCTGAGCCTCGGGGACAGTCGGCGAGCTGGGAGGAGGCTTCTTCTCCGAGTAATTAGTCGGCATCACCACGGCGACCGGTTGTTCTCTCTCGGTCTCCTGGCTACCGGAAGTGTTCGCCAGGACTATGTGCATCTTCCCCTCGGTCTCGGCTTGCGTCTGATCGCCGTTGCCACCGGGATCGGTGGTGAAACGGGCCGGCGCAGACGGGACCGCCTCCTTTTGTCCTACGATCACTTCCTCGTCCTCGCCGCTGTCTCCGTCGACGATTATGTTCGCGTTCTGCTGCTCCACCACGACTTCGTGCTGGTTCGAGGACGCCGCCACGTGGTGATCGATCTCGTAATGATCCCGATTGTAATCGTGGACCTGCCAGTGCGGTCGGTTCGAGTCGAAAGCCGTGCTCGGGGTCGATTGAACGACACCGGCGCTGTTAGGCCAACCGCTGGACACGGTCTGAGTGGATTGGTAGATCAGATTCGACTTCTCGAACGAGACCGAGGGAGCCGTGACGCTTTCGTGCCGGGACTTCGGGGGCTGGGTCGTCGAGGACCCCTGCTGCACGCTCTTTATCGTCTCCACCTGCGAGACCATGATGTGCCCTTTGTTAGGCGATTTGAAGCTCTGGGACGACTGGGACTTCGTCGACGGAGGATGCTGGTTGTTATAGTTCTTCGAGGGAACGTAAAATTGCGACGGCTCGCGCAGCACAGGACCCTCCTCGGTTTGAGTGCTGAACTGTTGCGTCGGCTCGACGAACGTCACTATTTTGTCCTTCTGCACCAATGGCGGCGGCAGCATCATCGTGAACGGCTTCGATTTGTGCCCGTAGAACGGGCTCGGATAGTAGCTGGCCGGCAACGATTGTATTCGATTCTGATTCCTGTAGTCGATGGTCGGCCCGTTGCGGAAGCTCGTCGTTCGCATAAGCTTCGGCGGCTCGGCACCGCCGCTTCCGGTGAAATCGTTCCGGTACGGGGTGTCCTGGTTCGTGTTCTTCGAGAATTTCGGACCGTCCACGAACTTGAGGAACTGCTCCGGGATCTTCGGGCTCGTTTTCTTCGCGGTCACGCCCAGCACCAACACGTCCCGCTTCAAGGACGACTCGGTCGTGTGAGAGTCCAGCCAGTATTGCACTCGGTCCAGAACCGGAGGAACGTAGTCGAAGGTCGGGTTGTTCTTCAACGGATCGCCACGACCCAGAGGAGTCCACTCGTCGTAGTCCATCCGAGGGGAGAAGACGCGTGGTTTGCTCTCGTTTTCGCCTGCGAACAGAAGTTAGGCGTTAGTAGCAAAGTAGGATAGTAAATATTTGGATTTCTTTATATATGTCGCCAAGGCCTGGACTATAAACGTGGCGGAATTATCCCCTACAGCGAGGCATACCTCGTGAGGAGCCACGAAGCTCGGAGTGTAAACATAATACACGGCGCTGGCAGTGTTGTTGGCATATATCGAGAATTCAATGTACAGTGTCCTCGGGATAATTGTCCGAAACATGAGTCCGTCGAGGGACATTTATAATATAGTATTCTCTTTACACTCGTGCTTCGGGTATACCCCGCGGTGGTGGGGATAGTTCTGGGACAATTAGAGTCAAGATCTTTTGGACACTTGTCGCGAGGTCACTGTAGTCAAGTGAATACAGTCACATAATTGATGGCACACGGTTTAAATCAGAATAAATTATATATTTCTTATAAATGGATTCACGATTCAGTGGATGACGTGTGCTGAACATTTTTTGGGAAAAATTGTGTTTAGTACGAAAAAATAGGAGTAATTTTTTCGAATTTTTTATTTGGCCCGGTAATGAAAATTAGGAAATCTGTTTTGCAGATTCGTGTACGTTATATGATAATTTAATTTCTATTAATTTTTTCTTTTAGTAATACTTGAAATTATAAATATGTTTTCATAAGAAAATATTTTTATTGAACTTGTACGAAATCTAAACAAATGAAACTTTGTTATTATAAGGCAATGTATGCCAGTTTCATTTAGTGCTTGGTAGTTCTGGTGTTAATTGGTTTATGAGTTATGAGCGACTAGAAATGATGAAAATTAGTTTGTCACGGTTTTCAGCCTTTTCATTTTATGGTCATTTCACATTGATCTAGCGTTAGCAAGTGGCAAACAAAACAGTTTTTAAACACACGTCGCCTCTCGTGCTATGTAGGTGACACGATTCTTTGTGCAAGTTTAGACAGATCTCAAAGAGGAGAAGAGGAAAACAGTTTTAAAAAAAAGACCGGCGCGCTTTAGAGTGGCGTTTAAAATAGTACATATTTTACGCCGAGTGAAGGCTCGAACATAAATAAATAGGTAATAACTTGAATAACGAGCCACGTCACAATGATTAATCGATGCCCGTTCTATTATTCACCGATTACTGGACACGCGATTCCACTGATTTATCATAGCCGGATTTACCATCGCGACGATCCTATGACTGTCATAAATTTATCGAACTCCTATCGCGCACACTCGACTTCCCCGGGTCTGAATGTGAGAACTGATTTCCTGTGAATAGCATTTCTATTTCGATGATCTACAGGCACGTTTCTTCTCTGATCGGATTACCACCACGCGAGAAAATTATGAAACTTTCGATAGCATATTTGTATATCACATTTTTCCGATTCGAACGACACCAAACACGACCCAGTTTGGACCACGCGTGCTCGTTTAGTCCGCTACACAGTGGAACCTCGATTATCCGAACTCGACTATTCTGGTCAGGAACTAGCGAGCGTTGGGATTATTTTTGTGCTGTTATATCTAAATGATAATGGCATATTTGCCACATTTTTCCGATTCGAACGACACCAAACACGACCCAGTTTGGATCACGCGTGCTCGTTTAGTCCGCTATACAGTGGAACCTCGATTATCCGAACTCGACTATTCTGGTGAGGAACTGGCGAGCGTTTGGATCATTTTTGTACTGTAATATCTTAACGGATTAGAAGTCAGGATGGGTGCAAATTTGAAAAATCGGAGATCCGAGTTCGAAGGTCGGCCAAGAGCAGAGATTCTTCTGCAGTTCCTTTTTCCTCCAGTTTCTCGTTAGCGGACTCGGATAAATGTTTCATCGGTATGTCGAGTGGGCCGAGAGGTTCGCCGGTGTCTCCGAATGTCCCACGGGGACGAAACGGCTGGCTGCAGGCGCCAGTACTCGAGTCGTGTCGCATAAATACACGTGTCATGCGTCGCGACATAGTCTCGCACGGATGCACGCGTACATCGAAACACAAGCGGAGAAGGAACACGGAACACTCTCCGACTCTGATCTTCTTCTCTCGCTCCCTTCCTCTCCCCCACTCACTCCCCCTCTCTCTCTCTCTCTTTCGCGCTCCGGCGTCCCCGCTTTCGTTACGTTTCTCGTCCCATTTGCGCATAATGCACGACTAGATGCACGATCTCCGAAGTTTCGCAGGTTGCGCGTGTCGCATATTTCACGCAACAACCGTGACGTTCGACGAGTAATTGCTTCGTGGATTTTTCCGAACGGCTTCTAACGACGCGCCGCGCCGGCGACTTCTCAAAGCGGCGAACATCACAGGGGCCAGGGATCAAGGTTTGTTTAGAGTGTATTTAACGGTGCGCAAAAATTGCCCCCCGGGCCAACCGCTCCGGGCCCCTTCGGAATCGGGAGCACCGGGGCCACGCCCTCTAACGACGCACCGCGCGGCACTCCGGAGTGGGCGTGGCCTCGCCGCTCTTGATTTCTAACGCTCACTATCGGCTCGAGACCCCATCATTCCAGAGATTGTTATCATCAACATAGAACTAATCGAAGACATTTTATTGCTCAAGCAATAATTTAGTTGTATAACAGAAGTAGGATAGTATTATAAGCAGACTGATGTGAAAGAAAAATCTTCTGCCTAAATTGCAACGGACTGGAGTGAAGTAGGATTTTCTTTTTTAATAGGTTGAAATTTTTAGACGAACCGCATCACGTGACCGGCCCTTGGCGGAAGCGTGGGGGAATAGAAAAGTGGAGGGGTGGAAGGTTATGCGGTGCACAGGAACCGCGATTAACAGATTTCTAATGGAACAAATAGACGGGCAACAGGTGGAGGAGCATTTTAGGGACGATGCGTCGCAGCGAGGCGACAGAAATGAAATGCGGGAGATCTGTTGCTGGTGGTCGGGTTTGCGACGAGCTTTGCGGATCCTTCGATCGCCACGCTGCAGGAAACTGCGGGAAAACGTTCCTCCGCTTTGCGGGAGAACGTTCCTGTGTCACGCGGCCAGGATTTCGAAAATCTACACGGCGTAATGACATTAATAATCTTGCTCAACCCGAGAACATATATCTCCCACTCTCTATTTCCTTCTCTATGCTCGAGAGATTTAGGGAACACGCTGCACATGTGTGTACCGACGTGTACGTCGGGGTCAGTAGGTCACACGGCACGATGCTAAAGAAGAAAAAAAAAGACACTCGTGTGCTCCGATAAACATAAAACACATAGGAAAACGCATCCCGTATCGATTATTTTTCCTTGTTCAAGAAAACGTGAACATTTTTCGACTGGCAACCCCGAAGCTCTTTTTCGTTTTTAATGATTTTTTTTGCGGAACTTTTGCGAGCATGTTCTTGGCACTTTTCTGAGTAGAACGAGCCCAAACACGACATCGTTCGGAGCACGATTAGGCTATAACTGTTTCATCATCCGAACCATGCGTTTTCCACGGATTCGTTCGGATAGTAGAGGTTCTACTATATCGTGGATTACGCGAGCAGGCAGTATGCAAATGGTGTCGTGTTTGGTATCGTTTTAATCGGAGAGATGCGACGAACACGCTGGTAAACAAAAAGGGCACCGTTCTGACGATTCGCTTTCGCTCGCGTCCCCTTTTTTCCCCCGGATGCAGGGAAAACAATCGGGAAAATGGAAGACGCGCTCGCGCCGGCGGTAATTAAGATGGGTCCCGTCAATGCGCCGGTTCAAGACACGTGACAATAAATCGGGGACAAGGAAGAGATCCGTTCCCCTCGTCGCGACGAGCCGACGGCGGCACGAACTGCAAGCTCTCAACCTTAATGAATCTTTGCTCGTCGACGAATGGAGCAGCTCTCACGGAAACGGCCGCGCGCCCGTTCCGCGAGCACAACTTCGCAAACAGAGGGAAACACTATGCCCCGCCGTTCGAATAGGAAAAGTTTGTCGCAAAAGACCACCGCTTTTCAGCACAGTTTTTCCGCCCTGCGAAATCTTGCCGAAGCAACGGCGAAGAGCATTTGACCCTGCCACGTCGCGTCGAGCGAACGACGTTCGTTGTTATTTTAAAAAATTGTTTCGAAAAGAAGATCTTTATCGACAAACTTTCTTTTAATTATATTTAAGTACTGACTACAAGTAAAGAAAGTTCATATTTCCATGTGACCAGGAAAATTGAGCGTATATTTACGCTAATGATGCAAATGGGTTAAAAAAAGATAGACAAAGTTTCGTGGAAGTTTCATCGCAGACTTACCAGCCTTGTTGTCCGAGCCGGAGGACACGCTTTGACAAGAGGAACAGTAGATCGCTCCAGCCAGGATCAGACATCGGTAGAGAGCAAGCGCCACCGATTTCCTCCGCGTCATCTGAAACAAAGTTTAAATTGAATGACCGAGGCTAGGTGCCCGACAAATTTTTGGTAAACTAAATACACCGAACTGTCTTTTTTTTTTACACAAAGATTTTGAGTCTCGCGGAATTTTTCTTCTCTTTCCGCGCGAAATACAGTGTCTACTCGATAGTTGTCCAAAAGATGGGTCTGGCCAGGGACAACCATCGGCTAGAAGATACTATTCTTTGGTCCACTGCCGAACATAGACAGCCAAGCTCGAGTGGTCTCGATCGCCGAGGAAATCGGCGTGAGACCACTACTAATCCAATAACAAAAATTCTTTTAAAAAATTCTTTTTGTCATTATTCTTTCATGGAGCTCTCGCAAACATATCCGTGGCATTTTTCTAATGGAAATGGTACCGAACATATGGTAATCCGATATAATTCGGATCATATTTACACTAATTTTTTCTCTTAGATACATTTAAATTACAAATGTTTTCATGAGAAAATTTTTTACTTAAATAAAACTTATACAAAACTTATACTTAACAAAACAGGTTATTTAAACAAAACTCGTACTAAATGTAAACAAATGCAACTTCGTTGTTATTATAAGGAAATGTATACCAGTTGCATCTAGTGATTGGTAGTTCTAATGTTAGCATCATTGTAATGGGAAGTAACATTCATATACATATCATATTTGGTACCATTTCCGTTAGAAAAGTGCCAAAAAGTATGTTGGCGAAAGTCCCATAAAAAAGTAATGAAAAATAAAGAAGTTTTTTATTGGAATAGTAGTGGTCTCACACAGATACACCTGACTCGTATCATGTTTAAACTCCTCGACGACCGAGGCCTCTCGAGCTTCGGGGTATACCCAGCGGTAGTGGGGATTGTTCTGTGACAATTGTAGGCTAGACATTTGGGACATTTATCGAGCAGAGCACTATATCTCGAAAATATAAATAAAATCTATGGTTCCTTTGATCTATGGTTCTTTTTGCACTTTTTATGCTTCCTATAAACAGAGTACGGTACAATAAAACAAGAACTGTTGACCTTTTGATCTTGAAATTAATTTTGCTTTTTTACACGAATTTCCACCAAAAAGGGGAAATCACGCTATGATATAGCTTTTTTATGATAAGAGCTTTAGTGAAAGTTTTCGAAAAATCCTCGAATCAAGGGGGAGGGAGGATCGAGTAAATCTGGCAAAAATTCCGGGAAAAAATCGCAGGCGGTTAAGTGACGCGTTCACGGGCTGGCATGTCAGAGGCATTTTTGCGATTTCGGGCCGGCGTGGGCAAAGCAAACTCGGGTTCGTGTCTGAGTAATAATTCGAGAGAGAGGTCGCGCGACCTATTCGAACCTCGCCGCGCGAATCGTGTTCCCACGATCGGGACATCCGCAGCGGTGCGCATCCTTTCTCGAGATCGCCGAGAAACCGTTCGGTTCGGCTGATACCTTTCATCGGCGCGGCTCGGACTGGTTCGAGATACAGCCCGATAACGAGTAGGAACAAGCTTCTCAATGAACCGAGCCGAGAAAGTGGGAGGAGAACGTGAAAAAAAGAAAAGAAAAGAAAAGAAACAGAAACAGAAAAGAAACGAAAAGGCTCCGGTCTCCTCGAGTCTACGGAGAGACACGCGCGTGCTACACGATCCCGCTCGGCCGATTCGCGACCGAACGTTCATTATACTTTCCTCGTAGATCGCCGATTACAAATTTACAGTCGGCCGAGGAACCTGTTTCCGCTCGACCGGATCGTAAATTAATTGGAACCGATTAGAGATTAGAGGTGACCCGCTCCTTCCTCTTCTTCCTCTTTCTCCTCTTCGCGTACACTTCGACGGAACGCGCGATTTTGTTCGGCCGGTCTCCGGGACGAAAATTTTGCCCGATAGGCCCGTCGAGATTTCGAACGGGCCTCGTCGGACACGACAACGGATAATACTTTCACCCGAGACACGCGCAAACCGCGAAGCGCAAAGATCGCGCACCGGTAACCGGTCGTTTACTCGCACCGGCTTCGTTTGAGACCGATCGATTCGGGAAACGGGCGCTTTTTGTCGGGAACGAGGGGAACACGGACGATTGAATTGTTCTCGAACACGTAGGAATTTAGTTAACGCATTGTCCACGGACGTCTTACGTTTGTCAAAACGCGAATCGGCGTTTATTCTCTGTCTGAGATTTCACGCTGTAACATTGCGTGTTAATGCTGCCGTACTGTTGTAAGCATTTACCGTTGAAGGGCTGAACGGAGTTAGAACTCCGTAAAATACATTTTCGAAGACTAGGTTCTTCAGCGACGTGACGCTGCATCGTTTTAACGACTCCGCTTCGGGGCCCGTGGAAATTGACATGAATTTTCCCAGCGAGCATGCGACTACCGGCAGGAAAGCCACGGGACGGGACAGCTTTACCGGTTTCCGAGCGGTTGTCCCTTTGATGTCGACTTCAGCGGTCGAATAGCACGCGTGTTTCCATTGAATTTCGAAAGTGGTCCTGGGGGCCGGCGGAGCCGTCCCGTCTCGTCTGGTCTGGTCTGGTCTGGTCTGGTCTCGCGCGAATCCCGGGCCGATCGATCGATGGATCGATCTCGTCGTCTGGGAAATTTTTCGAGACGTACACGCAGCGGATCTCACGAGGCTCAAGGTCGAATCTCGTCGGATCTAGAGGCTCTGCCTCCACGAAGGCGGCATTCTTTACTCGCTCGTCCATGCCGGCCACGTTCTTTCTTTGGGAATCTTACTCCAGAGAGACAGAGAGAGACAGAAAGAGAGAGAGAGGGGGGGAGGGAGAGAACGAGGAAGGGGAGGGAGAGATCGGCGCCCGAAGCATCGTCTACCGTTACCACGTGTCCGTCTTTCGATACGCCGCTCGTACCCACGTGCAAATACGAGCACGATGGAAACCAGCAGGCTTTCCGAGACGTGTGCGAAACAGCATCCCTCCGCGCGACCCGGTTACTGCGATTTCCGAGCCGCCGCGATTATGCACTTTTCTATATGCTCGGCCTCCTCTGCACATGCACTTCCACCGTCCTAATGCCAGGACAAATTACTATTCCACCTGCGATTCGAAATAAGTGGGGTCCCCTGGCCCCGTGGATCGACATAATTCCTATTAATTGGGCAAGTCAGCGATAGTCTGCGAAAGTGGAGGCTTCGAGCTTTGAAATAAGCCCATGTTCATGTCCATACGATTTTTTTTTAACGAAATTACAAGAGTTGAAACGTCATGGACAATTTTCTAAAAATTGAAAATTCAGTATCTTCGTTTCTTTAACAGTTGTAACATTCAAAAATTTTTCTTGGATAAAGTAGTGGTCGGCTGTAAAAGTACAGGCTTCGAGCTTTGAAGTAAGCCCATGTTCATGTCCACACGATTTTTTTTTAACGAAATTGCAACAGTTGAAACGTCATCGACAATTTTCTAAACATTGAAAATTCAGTATCTTCGTTTCTTTAACAGTTGTAACATTCAAAAATTTTTCTTGGATAAAGTAGTGGTCGGTTGTAAAAGTACAGGCTTCGAGCTTTAAATTAAGCCCAAATTCATATTCCTACGATTTTTTTTTACGGAATTATAACTGTTCAAACATCATCAAACATCTGTCGCAAACCGGTAATTTAGTACTCGCATATTCTGAGGAATCAAATTTGACGATATCTAACCTGCCATAATTTCATTTAAAAAAATCGTATGTCAAGTTTTTTGGTGTCGTTGGAAAGAGGAGACTTCGATCTTGAAGCCTACGGAAGATTCGCTCGCGAAAAAATATTACAATGTTTATTGTGCCACTGTAAAGTGGTTCCGATTGATTTTCTTGTCGATCGGTGTTCGAGTCGTAATCGGCAATAAAATATAAAAATAGAGGATGCAGCCCGGAAAACGGGAAGACCGGAGAAAGTAGACAGAGGGGCGCACGCTATAGACTCGCTTATGCTCGCGAGAGTCGACTAGCCGATTCAGCTCGACTAATTAATGCGCGGTCGCGGAGGTTACACGTGTATACAGGTTGCGCGAGTAACATGATCACGCTCACACGCGACAGCCGAATTCGAATCATGGGAACAGATGTGTCCCTTGTTCCCGATTTGCCGCAACCACGACGCCTAATCGCCGATTAACATCGGTAGAAAGTTTTATCGTCGATGGCTCTCCGAGGATCGTTGTCGATCGTTAGCCACGGAGGGAGAAGATGTTGAATGAACGATACTGGAGAAGAGAATAATCCGACAAAATTCAGAAACTGTTGCGCATCGATGCGACCACGAGATCTATCGATCCGGGCGGAAGATCAACGGCGGTTCGACGCGGGATCGATCGGGATCGGTATCGCGTTCGCAACGCAGGCGATCCGGGGGATCTTTCGTAGGAGGGAAGGCAGGACGAAAACCGGAACGGGAAGAAACGCGCGCCGCAAACGGCCCTGAGATCGAGGTTGGATCCCGAGACAGCGTGGCCCCATGGTTTCACTTTATCTCTCTCCTGCGGAGACCACACAAGGCTATCGCGCGCGCGCGCGCGCGCGCGACCGCCCGTGTAAACAGCCGCGAAATCTTTCAGGCTCGCCTCTGTGTGAGTAACAGTAGTGCTCACTCAAATTTGACTAAATCTATGCTACACATCAATTTGCACGACCCCAGTCTCTCTCTCTCTCACCCTCTCTCTCATACGACTCATTGCTTCTAATTCAATAGGGTAGACAAGGAATGAAAATAAATCTACTCTGCCGTAAAGAAGAATTTCCAATTTTTTCCCCCATTTTTGTTCTCACGTTTTCGAACGTAGTACCAGTGGACTGTTGAGATTTTTCTGATTGAAACGAGCCCAAACACGACGCGAATCGGACTAGTTTTATTCTTAATGTAAATAACAAAATGGAGGACACGGTTTTACGAAACTCGTAAAAGTGGACCGATATACGTCGTGTTTGGACTCGTTTTAATCGGGAGAACCTCGATAATCCGTTAACACCATATTCGAAGAGATAAGACAAACATGACCGAATTTAACATTTTCTTTATTGCTCTAATTTTTCTGCGCATCCGTCTCATGTGTCGGACCTCGACCGACTGTGTCTCTCTCTCTCGCTTTTGATCACTGTATGCGTTACTTTGTCGAGTTGATTCTTCGGAAGGAATCGCAACCCCGTTAAGCAAGACTTTGACTTCGAAACTTCGCAAATTCACGACACGCGCGTTAGCCGTCAGGCCACGGGACCCGGACTTCGTTCACAGGGAATTAATGATCGATCGTATAATTAGCGTCGTCTTATACCACGGGTTTCCGGGAAACGAAACCGACGCGTATGCGAACGAAAGTGGTCCCTCCCGGTATCTCTCGACGCCGAAGATCACAGATTATCGAGGTTAATAGCCGAGCAAACGCGCGTAACGATCCGATGCAACTTTATCGAGCCCTGATCGTTCGCCACAGTGATCCGAAATCGCCGAAACGTGGCCGGAACTTCGAAAATAAATTTCTCATATCTAAGGTCTCTAAATATCACTTCACCGATCGAGCTTCATCAATTTTCTCCACTTTTTACTGTTAACCCTTTGCACTCGGATGTCCCCTCTAAGGGAACATTGTGACTCTAGAATTTATGGCTCCGAGTGCAAAGGGTTAATAAATCGAACGCTTCGTCAATATTTTCCTGGAGCTTTAACACCAAGCTTACCACTGCCGTATTTTTCAATTTATAATTATTGAAATTACAAAGATACCTCCAGGGAAAATGACTCAGTTCTTCATTCGAGTAACGAAGATTCCACGAAATTTAAATAAACAATTCTGTCATTTCTAAAGGGTAAATCGTTTCGCTCTTAACGCTCGGTATCAGTGTTAATGCAGTGACCAGTTTGTGTTGAGCAATTCAAAGGATCCGTGAATCTAAGGAGGTGTCACGTTGTGGGTCCGAATGGACCCTGGCCCGACAGGACCCGAAGGATGAAAAGGGTAGGGGGATTGTCTTTTTCCAGGAGGACGCGGAGCAAAAGTGGAGTCGTCTATGACGACGCGAATTCGAACGCGGCTGACGAAGTGGAGGATAGATCCCGAAGAGATCGGAGGACCAGGAGGAGGTTCTTTTTATCGAAAGGAGAAACCTTTAACGAGAAGACATCGGTAAGAGGGCCGCGAGGGGAGCAGTGCCGTGGCCCCGAAACGAAACCGGCCTATATTAGCTAAGAAGGTGTATTACGTATGCAGGCCGTTCGGCCTCGCTACCGCTCCTCTTCTCGCGTGCGATGAAATTTTCATGGTGTTCGGGGCCTTACGGGATAACACAGCCATGCGAAACCGTACCAATACGCAGTCCCACGAATCCTGATGGACGGGGTCCCGGTGGACCCACCCGACTGCCCCTCCGCCGCTTCTCAAGTCCGTCTATGGAAATCCGCATTTTCCACTTTCCCTAATCATCCGAAAAGGAATAACCGCTCAATGGAGAAGCTAAGGACATTGTCTAATTATCTAAAATACATAAAAGTTCAATGAGGCTGTGGGCATTGCCCGAAGACCTAAAATGTCTGCTGTGGGTCATGCTGATGGCGTGCTTTAATTTTCGGTGAGACGACGAAAGCTGTTTCTGCATAAGACGAGCAGCATTGTAGCAGGCCCGATCAGCCCGGCTCGGCTCGGCTCGGCTCGGCTCAAAAGCGAGAAAAAGTAGTCGGTCGGCCGGCAGGCCCGCGTGGATTCTCCGGGGCCCGTCAAGACACGTCGAGAGATAAGCCGGAGACAGTTCGATCCGAGAAATCGATTCTCGGCTTGTCATTGCTCAACGTAACACCGATCGCGCCTTGTAACGCGCCAACACAGAGAGGTAACGATCGATTTAATCGGCCTGTCTCGCTCACGGGCAAGAGGATGACGACGGAACCCATGATCCGATCCTGATGCGACGCGACGCGACGCGCATACTCTTTTTCGCGCACCAACTGTCCTCGTTTGTGCCCGGGCCGTTCGCGTTTTTAAACAAATTTCCGACGATTACGCAACTGTCCCGTTAACCCGCGCCAACTTCGCTAATTCCATCTTGTGGCGGGTCACACGCGAGATGATCGTGCATGCTCGCTCGTTGAAAACGGTGTCGAGAGGAATCGATACACTGTCGATTTCTGTGTGGAAGCTGCGGCACAATGTCGAATAGAGAATCTCTGGTACGCGAGATTAGTTGTATAGTCGAACACTGGGGTTAGTTTTTCGCTAGATAGTTATCCACTCGATGGTTCTGCAAATTGTACTGCTATCCACTGGGAGGGTCTTCAACTGTCTTACTATTTGCTGGATAGATGTACGAAAGGTTTGGTCACCCGTTAGACAGTTCTCCAAAAGTATTGCTATCCATTCGATTGTTTCAGAAAAGTGTTACTGGATGATGACTCTTCAAATCATTTCTATCCGTCGTTTGGTAGTTCTCCAAATATATTACCATCCATTGGATGGCTCTCCAAATGTACTGCTATTTGTAGAATGGTTCTCCAAATGTACTGCTACATGTAAAATTGGTTCTTCAAATGTATTACTATCCATTGGATGGTTCTCCAAATGTATTGCTATCCACTGGATGGTTCTCCAAATGTATTCCTATCCACTGGATGGTTCTCCAAATGTATTCCTATCCATTGGATAGTTCCCCAAATGTATTGTTTTCCACTGAATGGTTCCCCAACTGAACTGTTATTCACTGGATAGTTCTCCAAATGTACTGCTTTCTCTAAAATCGTTCTCCAAATGAATTGCTATCCACTGGATGGTTCTCCAAATGTATTCCTATCCACTGGATGGTTCTCCAAATGTATTCCTATCCACTGAATGGTTCCCCAACAGAACTGTTATCCACTGGATGGTTCTCCAAATGTACTACTTTCTCTAAAATCGTTCTCCAAATGTATTGCTATCCACTAAATGATTCTCCAAATGTATTCCTATCCACTAAATGGTTCTCCAAATGTATGGCCATCCACTGGATGTTCCTTCAAATGTATGTTTATCCACTGAATGTTCATCGCGCGACTTCACCTTTACGCACTGGACAGTTCTCCGAATGTAGTATCTGAATGCTAGCTCTCCGAATGTACTGCTATCTGTAGAATTGTTCTCCAAATATATTGTTATCCACCGAATGGGTTTTTCAACGCGTATGGCTTCACGGCGATTTCGTACGGTCTCGCAAAGATTTCCTGCACTTCTGTCGGAATCGTGTCCCGAATAGGGGTCACGCGATTTACATGTGTTCGCAGCTCGCATCGATGAGAGAATTTCTCCGGTTCTTTTCTAGGAGGTCTCTTCCAACTCTGACCGGAGAAATGACGAAAGTTATGGGCTCCCGTGAGCGGCATCAATCCCATCAAATAAATTACACGCAAACCGGAAAGCGATACGCGCCTAGGAACGGAACCCGTACGCTGTCGGGCGAGAACACGCCGCGTTCCGTGTTCATCGTGAATCGTGATTCGCTCTCGCGAATATCTCCTCGCGAATCCGCACTTGCGTTTTCCTTCTTTCGAGCACCGACACGAAATCGATCGATCTCAACCGATCGATCGCGAATCTCTCGCGACAGGCCGAATTCAAGCCCCGGGGCGAGAACATAATCGATACGAAACGCTCACCCCTTAGCTCACCCCTCGTATTCTCGATCCTGCGGACACCGTAGATCCCAGCGAAATCGTCGGGACTCTCCGGTGTTCGCTGGGAATTTTTGATATTCCTTCGAAAACGTCATCGACGTCTAACAAATTAAATCTTTGCCTTTTTGCGAAGAAACAGGATTTTGCTCGGCATTTTGTGCTAGTTCTCGCGGACTTTTTCGAGGTAAATGGAGACGGTTATTGTAATCGGGACTGGGAAAAATCGAGAGCCCGGTCGGATGACCTCTTGACCGGACACCTACCGATTCTGGCGAAGCGTGGTCAGCCCTCGAGAGCCTGCGGCAAGCATATCGCGTGTCCTCGATAATTGCTTAGCAGTTACGTACTCGCTAATTGCGGCTGTCAAAGGGCGAGATGGCAGAAAACGGACACGTTCCCATAGAAATCGGGGAAGTCGGATGAAAACGACGAGAAGCGTTTCTTCGAGGCGATTCATTCATCGAGACCCACATCGTCGTTTCCCATTAGGCTACGACAATATTCGTAAACGAAATAATCCTTTCTTCATCCACCAATCGGCGAATAGACATCGACAATGGTCGAGGATCTACGATTATAAAATCCTGTTCTTATTTCTAGCTAATCGATTACACGATTTTGAGAAATTATCGATGTTTAAACAATGATGATTTAGTTAACGTAAATAGTACTCCAATAATCCTGGTCCAGCTCTGAAGCTTCAGAATTCTACGTTCATCATTCATTTTTGCCCAAGACAATTTCGCACGACAGGTGGAAAACCGAAGACATATTTCCTGTCGATAATGGGACGAACTGAAATGTCTGTGAATTCAATGAAAAATTTTTTTTTCGGAACAAATCTTCCACAGATTTGAAGATTTAAGTCTCCCTTTCCAACGACACCAAAAAACTTGATGTACGATTTTTTTTACGAAATTACAACAGGTCAAACTTGATTCCAGAAAATATTCGAATCCTGTTTGCGAAAAATGTTTGACAAAGTTTGAACAGTTATAATTTCTTGAACAAAAATCGTATGAACATAAACTTGGGCTTATTTTAAAGCTCGAAGCATGTTCTTTTACAGACGGTCTCTAATTCATCCATAAAAAATATTTTTCCTGTTGTAACAGTTAAAAAAGACGAATACACCAAACTTGGAATTTTCAGAAAATTGTCAATGTTTGAACTGCCATAATTTCGTGAAGAAGAATCGTACGATGGTAAGCTTAGGCTTATTTTAAAGCTAGAAGGCATCGTTGCACCGACATCGACTCTCCACCGTCCAAAATCCGATGTCGCGGTGCCATGTTAATTTAAATCGCGTAACTGTAGGCGAGCCCTGCGAAATCGTTCGTTTCCTTCTGCGGAGAAAATGTTGCATCGAACTATAGTTGCACCACGGTGCAGGGTGCATCGTCGCAATACAGGATGTCCTATTGCCGTATTATTCGCGTTACATCAGAGCCATCGTGGCTCGTCGATGACCGCACAGCTCGAGTGTCTCGCAATATTTCGATAGATCGATCGACGTACGAATTGCAGTCCCCCGACTCGGTGCCATTATACTGCAGATGAACTATCGCGAAACTGCAGCAGCACTCTCCCATGCAGAAGCACTTCAGCTCCGAAAATATCGGAGCTATCAAAACGAACTTTCGCATATTCCAACCGGACAGAAAAACTTTTCGGACAACCTAATAAAATTGCAAGTAAGCCTGAAAGCTAGCCGCAAAAATGAAAAATTAACGCGAAATATATCAGATTATGCTCCAAATGTTCGATTAACCACCCGCAAAGGATCGGTGATTATTGAAACACTCTGGTAGGGGGATTCTTTGCAAATAGCCCTCGCACGTGTGTGCGCAACCTCGCGGTTTCCAGCTGGATGTACGGTGTCCCCTAAGGTTCATATATCTCCCTTTACAACCAGGAAACGAGCACGGTCCCTTTGCACCGTGCAGCAATCATAAATCCAAAGGGAAGTTCAGCGGGGAGGAAGAGGGGACAGTCTTGTCCCGTTGTTGCACCCGCGTTCCTTTCCTCTTTTATTTGTTCTCGCGCGAAACGATCGGGCCCGCTCGTGTTCCAGCCGAACAATAGTTCTTCGATCGCACATGCACGCCGATTATCCCGACGTTCTCGCCAGAAAAATTGTTCAAGTCACACTCCAGAAGACTACCCACAGACACCTTCATGCAAAATAAATATTCTCTACCTGGTATATATACGCTCAATTTTCCTGGTCAAATATAATAAAAAAAGAAACGTTTGGTGATAAAGGCCTTCTATTCATATTTCCTTATGATGCAAATGGGTGAATAGAATTTTCAACAACCAGAAGAAAATGATTGGTACCCATAGACTTCCAAAAATGATAAAACAACCACAATATTTCGTTCAATTTTCTGTTCTCATTGTTTCGTGTTTCGCTGACCCAGATTCGTCATAAAAATTGTCAAGAATTATCCTATATTATTTACAAGAGATTGCCAGGAGAATTGAGTGTTTCGGAAAATTTCTGAAATTCTCACACGACTTTCCGAGGAAGTATGGAGGGAAGTATGAAACGTTAGTTCTTTGGGACTTTCGGAATAAGTGCGGCGGACCGTTTGGGAACCCGTGGAGCAGCAGGATTAATCTCCGGCGGCGTCGAGGATGCGGTGCCCGCGCGATCGATCGATCGTGATTCGCGAGAGGATTGGTACTCGGCTCTCTTCCGAAGAGGAAGAAGAACGGAGCGGAGGAACCGGACAGAGACGAAAGTTTGGCACTCTTCCTGAATGCCGATGAAACAGATGCAATTTCGTGCGGGCGGAGAGTCGGTCGAATTGGATGCGAGGCGGGCTACTGCGGTACACGGGGAGAAAAAGGCGAGCGACCTAGTTCAAACAGTTTCTATACGTGTTATCCGGAAACGTCGTTTAGCTTGATCCCCCGTGAAAGAGCCCATCTCTGGAAAAGCCGATGGTGCCTGACTCCGGGAGACGAACTTTCCTCGACGTCGCTCCTAATTCCGTTAATTAAATATCAACGATCAGCGCGTCATCGCCCGATTCCCAGATGCGCGGAACTCGTTCCGACGTTTTTACATTTTTATCGGATGCCTATCGAATGAGTTCCGAGTCCGGATCTAGCTGGACAGAGGTCCATTTTTATCACTGGAGTCCAGCTTACATTTTCATTGGAAGCTGCAGAGCAAGGTTAGGCTATCTAGTCCAGGCTGTCGCGAAACTTATTTCGATGGGTGCCATCTTTTCGCTTTTATCGCAAGACGTAGGAGAGGATCCGAGTCTCGATCCAGATCCATTTTAACGTCCGTGATCTTTTCATTTTTATTGCAAGCTGTAAAGGAACCTCTGGGGCGATTAAAATTGCAGTTGATTTATCTACCTGAAGTTCAAAGTTTAACGCTGAACCGACCGAGCATTAAATGGGACATGTTGCCTTATAAAAATGGCGAGATAAAAATTTTTTACCTGAACTACATCAAACTAAAGTGAGACATTTATTTTCTTTTTTATTTTTTTAATACTACGTTTAAATTTTTCTAATATTTTTGCTACCGAAAATTACACCTACTAATTTTTGTCACAAATGCACAAAATCCGCGGTCTAATTATAACACATACTCCACTAAATGTATTTATTTAATCATCTCCCATAGAAGGGTCTTTATAATTCCAGTAATTTTGAAATAAAAAATCTGGAACCGGT
Organism: Halictus ligatus; assembly: GCA_028454255.1. Lineage (NCBI taxonomy): Eukaryota > Metazoa > Arthropoda > Insecta > Hymenoptera > Halictidae > Halictus > Halictus ligatus. Next base: position 5,489,869 of record CM052142.1, on the reverse strand, counting down.
GATGGTAGTTTTATTGTTAATGAGATGGGTGCATTCAACGCCGTAAACCTATGTTTAACAACAAAGTGTATAAAATTGATTCTAAACCTACCACGGTGGAAATGGCCGGTTTTCTGTTTGAAAAATTATTGAAATTGTAAAAACGTCAATCTCTTCCTAATCAAATCTCTTCAATCCCTTCTCAATTCACTCTCTTCCTTTCTATAAGACGTTTCGCTTTCATATGTGTTTTGTGCTTGGTTCAGTGTTAATTAGGCTATTTTCGTGGTAACGAACGTGTTGGGCTGGCAATCGCAGAGCGCAAAGGGTTGAGCCTGGCAAGCCGGACGGTTTCGGCGACGATCATGGTAACGGCGAAGAGGAGGACGAAGAGGAGGAGATTGTGAGAATCATGACAGCACTCACCGTGGCCATGGCGATTCCCTCGTGGCAGACTGGTGACCGATCGACAGGTTAATTGGCAGATCTCGTTCTAGAGCGTGGGTGGCAGCTCGTTTCCCTCCAGGAGCATAGCTTCCTCTGTTCCAGCGTGTCGCGGTTTGTTTGCTGTCTGGCCTGGCCCGGTTGTCCGCGAACTGGCCGCGAGAACCAGCCGGAAACAACTGATCAGCGTCCCGCAGGCTGATCAGGAGCGAAAACTCGAGGACCGTTTTTCGCGTGCTCCGGTTGCTCCTTCCGGACGAGAGCCCGACGGTCCAGGTGTGCACCGGGTTATCCAAGGATCGAGGATATCTCGTCGGGGTCTCTGTTCCACAGGTTGCTGGTTTGGCGAAAGCTCCGGTTCACTCGGAGCACAGTGGAGAACTGAGCGAAGTGCCGGCCGGTCGAGCAGCCAGGCGGGCTTTTCCAACCGGCTTAACCAATCGCGACTTCTCTCTTGTCCCACGTGCCTCTCTCTCTCACTCGCTCCCTCTCTCTCTCTCACTCTCTCACTCTCTCTCTCTCTCTCTCTCTCTCTCTACCTTTCTCCATCTCCCGCGATTCGTCCTCTCCGTTTACCCTCCGTTTAGGCTCCCGACCGTGCGATCCTCCGAGGAGTTTTCGCGGACGTTCGACAACCCCTTTGATGATCAGGGATGCGAATGAATTTTAATAATTCAACCGAAATTCATGGGCCACCAGTCACTCTGTCTATCATTATTTTGTAATGCAAAATTGTCGTTGTTCCTCGAACCGAGTGTTAATAACCGCAGTGAACGCATTACGATCGTCGAATAGCGAACGTAACGTGCGAGGCATGCAATTTTCAACATCCTGCAAAATTCACCCTCGTTCCGTTCCTCCGCAATTTGACTCCTGGACGGGATCCAAGGGCGGCGAGCGCATCGACCTAAATCAGAACAGTGAAATTAGAACCCTTGAGAGAGGAGCACAAAAGAGGGAAACCGATTTTAGAGACCGCGGAGAGCTATAGGTTCGCGCGTAAAATCCATCCGGAAAGTTTCCACGCGCGAGTCCTATCGGTTGTGCTCAACTTCCCCGCGAAAGAAAAATGGATGGGTTTTCGTTATTTGTCCGGTATCGCGGGGAGTTCAGTCTAGTCTCAAGACAAACGGACTCGAACGTGATGCTGGGGGCGATAAAACCCGCAAAGTTTTCTCCCTGTTCCGTTGCTGGCCGATAGAATTCGCGATACTGCGCGAGGAAGACGGGGCAGCATCGAAAATAGGAAAGAGAAGAAAAGCTGATCGCGCTGTGGAAGGAGGAGGAGAGGGAGAATCCCTCACGCTGAAGAACTGGGAAGAGAAGAATGAATCGATCGTGCTGAAGAAGAGGGAAGAGGAGAAAAATCGATAGCGCTGACAAAGAGGAGACAGAAGAAGAATCTATCGCGCTGAAGAAGAGGGAGAAGAGGAATCCCTGGTGCCGAAGAAGAGTGAGAGAAGAGGAATCCCTCCCGCTGAAGAAGAGGGAAGAGAAGCAGAATCAATGGTATTGAAGAAAAGGAGAGAGAGAAGAAGAATAGATCGCGCTGAAAAAGAGGGAAGAGAAGAGAAATCCCTCTCGCTGAAGAAGAGGGAAGAGGAGAAAAATCGATGGTGCTGAAAAAGAGGAGACAGAAGAAGAATCTATCGCGCTGAAGAAGAGGGAGCCGAAGAAGAGTGAGAGAAGAGGAATGCCTCGCGCTGAAGAAGAGGGAAGAGAAGAAGAATCGATGGTGCTGATGAAGAAGAAGTGAGAGAAGAAAAACCCCTCGCGCTGAAGAAGAGAGTGAAGAGGAATCCGCCGCGCTGAAGAGGGAAGAGAAGAGAAGGGAAGAAGAGGTCGAAGAAAAAGAGCGTGCGGGCGTCCGTGTATGATCCGCGGCTCGAAGGAGAGACCAGAAAAAGGAGAAAGGAAGGATGCAAACGTTATCGAGAGACGGGCGCTTAACGGGCGGTTATTCTCGCGAGGATTCTTCGAAGATGTGCCACATTGACAAATACGCTTGTCCGAGGCCGTGGCAGCGCAGCCTCGTTCGCCGTTAATGGACAAAATGTGTTTCCGAAATCTAAACGTACAATTAGTAGGCGGCCCGGGCCGGGCCGGGCCGAAATCGAGAGGACTCCTGCCGCGATCTCCCGACGTGTATATTCCGATCGAGGAGAAACAAGAACACCACCGACAGGCCACGTCTGCATAGCGTTCGCGCGGCGGCGGCGGCGGCGGCGGCGAGCTGACATCGGACAAAACGTGATCGAGGCTGCTTACTTTCGAAGCAGCCTGCAGAACGTTCGGCCCATCATCGCATCGGGCCTCTGCATATGTGCTCCAGTCGCTTTCCTAACGACGAGACATGCTTTTACCGACGACGATACTCTTTTCTGCGCGCGTGACAAGCCGTTTTCATTGACGCATTATCGCGCTGGCTCCCCGCTACTATCGCCGCTTGCTATAACGATAAATTACGGTGGCCGACAAATTTGTACTTTCCTCGCGCCGTTTGATAGAGACCTTGATTACGCGCAGCTTCTACGTCGCCCTTGGTTGCCGAGCAAGGTAATTCAGAGATTGCGGATCTTTGTGCAAAAGTTTTCCAAGTTGATTGCAGGAGAAGAGGACGAACTAAAATATATTGCTGCTTGTGGTCGTTTTTACAAGTAGTGGGAACTTAACTGCAACAATTGTATTATTTTACTATTTGTTTCAACGAAATTATAAGAATGTATATATGATTCGCAGCGTTCGAAAGAATTGCAAAAGTATCTTCATATCCCCAAGTGTTACAACGTGCAAAAATTTTTTATGGACAAATTAGTGATAGTGTGTAAAAGTGGAAGCTTCAAGCTTTAAAATAAGCCCAAGTTGAAGTTCGTGCGATTTTTTCAATCGAAATTACAACAGCTCAAACGTCATCGACAATTTTCTAAAAATTGAAGATTTAGTGTCTCCACTTCTCCAAGTGTTACAATATGCAAAAATTTTTTATGGACAAATTAGTAACCGTCCGTAAAAGTAGAGGCTTCAAGCTTTAAAATAAGCCCAAGATTATGTTCGTACGATTTTTTCCCACGAAATTATAACTGTTCAAACATCGCCAAACATCTTTCGCAAACAGTATTCGAATATTTTTGCGGAATCAAAGACGATATTTAACCTGTCGTAATTTCGTAAAAAACAATCGTACAGCAATAAACTTGGTCTCATTTTGAAGCTTGAAAATTCTACTTTTGCTCACCATTAATAATTTTCCCCTAAGATATTTTTACACGTTGTAGCCGAGAAGGAACCGAAGACCCTTTTTTCCTTAAAAATACTACAAACCTCTGTGAGAACATTCAAAAATTTCCACAGATTCAGAGATTGACGCTTTGCAAATTTACAGAAATTATCGTAGAGATCTATCGATCCCAAAACGCGAGCAACAAAGCGATTTCGATGAAATTAGGAACAAGTTCGAAGAATTTTCACCGTCATTCGGTTGTCCAATGTTTGGTGAACTTTCCCTTGAACGCGTGCTAACGAAACTTCCGTTTTCTTCGCACGAGACGCTAATCGGCATCGCCAATAGAAGAAGAGCAATCGCGGTTTGCTCTCGGCTAATTGTCCTCGACAAATCGAAGACGAGAAAGGCCACGGAAACAGATGGCGCAGACGAGAAATTGTTGCTTTTCGATTCACGATCCTCGTTCCTGACCTCGGATTCTTGCGTGAAAGCGAACAATAAAGGCTACTGCCAACCGGAAATATAAAGCGCACGCAGCGTACGCATATCAATTTTACTTTCACACGGTCGTGTATCGTTCCAGTGCCATCGTTCCGATAGAATCGCCCCTCGTTTGTCTTCGAAACGGATCGAGTCTTCCAGCTAGACCGAAAAAAGAAAACATTAAATATCTATTGTTTACTATTAGACCGCCGGAGAAAGCTCGCTGCGGATTTTCAACGGAAACTTCGAGAGCCCCTATTCTCTTCGACTCATCTCTTTGACGCTAAACCAGCGGTCGAATAAATAACTTTTTATTTTGCAATTATTGAAATTATAAAGATAATTCGGTTTCAACTTCTAATTGTATTAACGAGTCCACACTACGGTAGTCTCAAAGATGTTTGTCACATAAAATCCTCACTCCTATCTTTTGCAAACGGTGCAGACGATTTTTATTTTGCAGGAAAATCCGCAGTCTAGGAATTAGTTAATAATAATATATCGACTTTCTCGAATTCTTTGAATCTTTTCGCTGTTTTAAATTACACCTACTCATTTTTGTCATAAACGCATAAAAGTCTAGTGATCAGTAGACTTCGTTATGGAAAATAATAATTGCATCAAATTGCATGATGCAGGAACCAAATAGAAATAGATTTATTTCTTCAATTGTTTTAAATAGTTGTAAGAGGTATTCGAAAATTTTTTTCAGTCTTTTTACTGTTCCTAATTTCTCCAATTTTTGTCATAAACGCATAAAATCCGCAATGAGTTAGCTTCTACGCTGTGTGCGGTGCTGCCTCATAAAAATTACAAACGCAGCCTGAAGAAGCTGTCGACGGCGACAGAAGCGCAATAAGACAGAAGTTACGGGATGACCTAATATGAGATGCTTCGCGCGAACGGTGTGACATAGTGTTTCAGGGTATACCGATGAAAACGGCAGCTTGGACATCGTCGGTTTACCGGTTCGAAAGTAATCATTTGTTTTCCGTGGCGAGGGAATAGTAAAGTCCCGTGAACATTGACACCGAATCGTCCTCTCAAAGAGAAGACGGGTACGCTAACGACGTAATGAGAGAAACCGGTTTCCAATTTTGCAGCTAGTAACCGGAGGAATCGACGTAATTAACCCGCGCCAAGTCGAAAATATATACTCTTCGCCCGAGGATTCCCGGACTCGTCTCTGCGAATCGGAAACGGGGAAAACGGAAACCAAGGGCGGGGAAACTCGAGGGCTCGAAAGGAATCGACGATCGAGGAGACCGAATTACCGTCTTTGGTGAAAATATTTCCGCATATTGCGAGAAACGACACGGGAACCCGCGATCGGTAAATCGCGAAAAAGGAAACCCGTGTGTCGATTCGTTCCGGCGAATCATCGACGGTTTTTAATGTGTTCGGCCACACCTTCGTTAGATTCTTCGACGTGCTCGCTGCACTTTCACCGTTCATTTGTTTTCCAAAAACGTACGTCCACGCTCGACGACACACTTTTTAACGGGGACCCGATTTACAGAACGACAATGCTTGCAAAATACAGCGACGACGAAAAGTATTCACACGACAGTGGGTGGGAAAACCCGGAAGCGTTAAAAAATTCTTACCTCTGCGAAGGTATCCGCCATGAATTTATAACGACCCGGTAAACAGTTTGCTTCGAATTTTGCACCAAAATTTGTCTCCAAATTCCTATCCGTGTGTTTCTAAAGTTTGCAGCCGAAATTCCATGCCAAACTGAAGTCAAACCTTGGCTTCGTTCAGCTTCGTTATAGAGGGCAGGTCGGTCGCACTAAGAGGGAACTGAACCTTGTTCTGAAAGTAAACATCGGGCAAAATCGGAGTACAATACATTTATACACATGTTTTATTCTTTATAACACATTTTTTACGGCGCTTTGTCTTTCACGGTACATTGTGGTGTTTACACACCACTTTTGCGAACAAGTTTACGTCTTCTCTTAGTGCGACCGACCTGCCCTCTATAACGAGGGCCGAACCAAGCCAAGGTTTGGCTACAATTTGGCATGGACTTTTGCCTGCAAACTTTGCACTCGATTTGCGATCTGCCTCCGTATTTGACTAGGAGTTTGTTGACAAATTTTGGTGCAAAAAATCATATAAAATGGGGACCAAATTCTGCTCCAAACAGGGTTTGGTACCAAATTGGCAAGTCTTCTGCTCGCAAAGTGTGGTGCAAACATTGTGCTAAATTTGCTTGTAACAGCATTTGCCTAACTGGGGACACCGCAAAATTTGAAGTACGATTTTTTTTATTTTAGCTGTTTTAGAAAACAGAAACGGAGTAAGTTCGTTTGTTCGAGGAACAAGTTCTATGACGATGACGCTAATTGATTGGTCCGCAAGTTCTCGATGCGCGATTAAAAAGCTCGACAAAGGGGCCGGTCGAGAGACGCCTTTGCAGAGTCTCCTTTCACCGGATTTGATGAGTGTAATCGTGAATATTCGGCAAATACGATCCTGTAACGGTGATCGAAGGTCAAACGATCCACAATGATCGTGATCTGTGCCGCGAGCATCGTACGATTTCACGAAATCAATAACGTTTTAATTGTCGAGGACGATAACGGAGGTTGTCGCGTTGATTGAATTCATTTGGGAACACGATTTTTTATTGTTCTTTATGACGTTAATGGATTAATATTGTAGCATGGGTAAGTATAAAGTGATACAACACAGCTAGAACATTAATTGCAATAAGGATCAGACGATTTATTCACATATCGGTATAATATTGTTAAGTTTATATAGAAACAAACTTATTTATCATCTGTATATTTTCGAAAATAATTTGCATTATCGTAGAATAGAATACTTTCAGTCGATTAGCGCTAAAAGAATCTACTATGTACAACTTCGGAGCACCGCTCAGTTTAAAAATGTAATATATATATGTATGTATGTATATTACTGGCTACAGTGGTCTCCGTACCAGTAAGCACGCGATTGTTTCGTATTTAACGTCGATATGGATCTCTGGATTAGAGTTTGTCTTTAATAAATAAATCAGTGGATGTATAGTATAAGTACACGTAACGGTCACATAAATAAATAATCCTTAACAATTCCGAAATCGAAATAAAAAGTACTTAAAATCACTGGTTGTGCGTTGGCGATAACCAGACTGCGGAACTATATGCAAAATAAAAAATTTTTTGCAATTTTCCCATTTCTCCCGCTGATTGTTATCTCCGCAGCCCGGTATCAACTAATAATTACCCATTGGTCGTCAGAAATTATTGAATGTAGTATTAGCAATAGTAACAATATGAAATTCTTACACTCTGTAGGCCCATCTTGCAACTAATTATGTCGTTTACAACACCATCTTCCCGTGGCACAATAATACTTCACTGTCAATGATATCATGCGCAGCAATTGCTTAAACGCTAACGATAGTCAGAACTCAATTCCGAGCAACTTAAGTACTTGGTGTCAGACAACCTAAAATCGTGTAAATGCTGGAGGAGAGAGCGAACATAGACTTCGTTAGAGGAAAATGCTTCCATCGTTCACAGTCTTTTGTGCGTCTTGTGTGTGTCTTGTGTGCCAAATGATCTAGTCCGGGTACTAAAATCAGGATACAAACTGGACGCCTCGATGTCAGGTATGTTGACCAGCCCCCCGTTTCTCCAATAGTAAAACGGAGGGCCAGGAGTGAAACAGTATCTCATGGTCAACGGTTCATCGTTCTCGACGTAGTACATTAAATAGAAATTGCACATTTCGTCAGCTTTGGTTGGACCTATGTACGTCCAAGTGTGACGGTCGCTCTGCATAGTGCAGCGAGCTGCTATTCGATCGCCTGGTCCAGCCGAGACCTTGTTGTGTATGGGATAAAACATCTGAGGCGTCAGAGGGTCCCTTTTCCCCAGCTCTGTCCACGTGTAATCTGGTTTCACTAGATACCCAGAAACTACTTTCCCAAGCGAGTGCGTGTGCGTTCTGTACGCGATGGGATGTATGGTTTTATTTTCTTTTATCGTACAAGACGTCTCCATGTAGGTTGTGGTCATCGGAGGTATCGCACCCGAGGTACCCAGTAAAAAGACACCGGCTAGTTTATTCAATGGGCGTAAGGTGTAATAAAGAAACACGCCTGAGTCGTCCGTACTACCATCCTTGAAGTGATCTATATGAGCATAATGTACCTGCAGAACCAAGTACTTAATGGCAGAATCCCCACCAACTTTGAAGCCCACTCCTTCCGGTAAAATTAACTTTGGTGCATCTCTCGCCCAAGCATATAATATCTGTACAAAAGATTGGAAATTAATCAAACAAAGAAATACACTTGTTTGCAGTAACTTAAGTAGTTCTATACCTGAGACTGTTCCGCACAAGGCATCATGGTCTCCTCTTTCTGATCATTATGGTGCTCCATCTCTCCACAATTCCACACAGCTTTCGAGCTCCCTGGTTTACCGCAACCATATAAAATTATATGGTGAGCAGTTGCCATTGTCGCATTTGGTTCAAAACCAATAATATAATAGTTCTGCGAGGGATCCACTTTAACAGGTGTACACAAATATAATTCTTCCTGTGAAATACAAAAACTATGTCATATTTACAGCATTCTGTATTTTCGAAACGGTCATGATTTGAAAACGATCGAACATAGTACGTACTGTCCAAAATGTTTAAACATATTTCAAGCATTTTGTGCCGATTGTTTAACACTTACCCTGTGTGGTCTAACATTTGGCATGAGCAACGAATATTTTTTATCGGCGTTGCACACTGTAAATTGAAACGAGACCGCGAATAAAATCGAAGTGACGATTACATATTTCCCATTCATTTTCCTGCCAAGTTTCACAGACATTATGCGAGTGTCAGGGTCGGTGGAAATTCACGTGAACTGTCAAATGTTACGGGTCGATATGCCATACTCCCACGTAGAAATTCTGACGTAGTCTGATAAGACTGTGGCGACACCATATTAATTGTTCACCGGGGGCTGGTAATGAAACGATTGATTGTCACCGATCGTAAGTTACAGATCGGCACAGTATTTATCGCGGAAGATCAAAAGGTTCGCCGATCAATATTAAACAAATATTTTGCCAAATTTACATATTTATATTGTTGAGGACTCTGTAAACAAACTTTATCACCATCTGGCGGTAGCTTGTTTGTACTAAAAATTAGTCCCTTACGATATGCAACCTATTAGGAATTACGAAAATTGAAAACGCACCTTCCATCATCAACATAATTGCTTTATTTTATCACAACAAGAATATCATATTTAATTCAAACATATATTCGGATAATTGTTCTAAACGACCTGCGTTAACAAAGTATCGTAAAAATATGACTAACATATGTTTATTGGACGGATTTGTTACAAATATCAAGTCATGATTCGATTGCGCGGTTCTTTCGCATAAGACTGTCTAAAGTACATTGTTGTACGTAGATAAATGACAAAATTGTAGATTGTTCTTGCGGCCTTTATCTTTTGTTTATAGTTATATCACGAATTTGATCTGTAAGCCATTCTATGCCTGGCTGTAAACCTTCTCCGGTGATCGCGTTTGTTGCTCGAATATGCCATGGTTTATTTTGTATACGGTCAAGGCCAAGGCCAGCAACCAGTTTAACAGTAGTCAAAGAATCAGGCAGATCCATTTTGTTCGCCAGGAAAAGTATTGGTATTTTGCGACCTAGAATGTTCGAAGTACATTTGATTTTTCCGTATAAATACGAACACGAGAGTTCTGTACCTGCTACGTCTGGATGCTGAAGAAGCATATCCAGCTCTTCTTTTACTACGACCAATCGTAACTTGTCGCTGCTGTCAATTATAAAAATAATACCATGACAGGACTTGTAATAGTATGCCCATAAAGCTCTGTGGCGGTCATGACCCGACATATCGAGTGCCGTAAAAATGACATTTTTGCCTGGAAAAGAATACACGCATTGTTATGCAATAATAAACAATTGTGCGAATAAAATTGTAGAAATTCTCGTCGTAGCTTGTAAGCGAAGAAATGAGAACCACTGATCACGTACACGTCACATATGTCACATCTTGGCGGGATATACATACTTAAAAATAGGGTTAAATTGTGTTTACATTTATAAAATAATTTGTCATGGAAGTAAAGAAGAAACATAAGAACGTCGATATATCGGAAAAAATGTTAGAAAATAGTCAAAGTGAGAAGGGTACATCGAATTGTAAATGTAATTGTACACTTTTTATAGAAATTATCTTAACATTATCGTCTCTGTGATTTTAGATTCGTTGCAGGAGGAAAAGAATAAATTAAAACGGCAAATAGCAGCGTTGCGGTCCATAATTCTCGAATTGGAGTGCAACTTGGACATTTGTGCGTTTAAAGATGTTAAAACTGACTCCATGTCAAATGCTCTTGACACTGGCTTCGATTTAGACAACTCGCAAATCCCGGACGTCAATGTAGAATTGGAAACGCAATTATTTCGTTTCGCCGGTTTTCGTTGTCTTGAGTTCACCAAAAAAGAATTTATATTTAATCTGTCTCCGTTAAATAAATACGACAAGGAGCATATTTTTGCTGTACAAGTGCTGTGTAAAGATGCTAAATGGACTTTAGGAAAATGGACAATGCCAATGTCCATTGATTTAGGAGATTTAGTATGCCAATTTTCAGATAATCTAAAAGATGTTCCTAACTTCATCAGAACTTGTAAACACTACTTAGATTGTTACCATATTCGACGCGAACAATTTCATGCCTTGGAGGTATACATTTGTTTCTAATCCACGGTGTTTGAAGTCAAAAGAAAAGTCTAACAATATCTAAAATTTACAGGAAACCATATCTTGTACGAAAAACTGCAATTTGCAATCAAGCGATGGGTACACTCACATGATGTTAAATTTGATGGGTATACATAGTGCAGAATATGATAAATACATAAATGTAGATATATATATTGAATATAATCTTGGTGAAATCAGGCCAAATAAAGTTGATTTCGATTTACAAAACGATCAAGAATTAAATGAAGAAGCGAAACGACAATTAAAAAGTTCTATAAGGTGTTTCAAATCGTATGATTTGAGTATAGCATTTGAGAAAATGTTGAATCACAGTTCATTTACATGGGAAAAAGATGCCGATTACGATAGTCCATTAGAAGTTAATGTATGTGAACTATTATATGACCTTGGTTGTTCGAAGAATACTTTCGCACTAAAAAATATGTTTTTTCAGAATTCAGACGGTCCAGATGAAGAAAGCTTTTTAGAAAACTTCTTATTTCAGAAAAGAAAATATGCTGGACTTCGAAAGAGGCAGAAGAAAAGAAGAAAGGGAAATTTCGATATTTCAAGATATGTTGAGAGAAACACTGAACTTGTTGCATCGCAAAGTGAGAAGAGAAATGCACAAAATTCTAGTCAATATTCCATAAATAAAAATAAAAATTACGAGGCTGGACCATCTACAAGTCGTGTAAATAAAAATAACGAGGCTGTGCCATCTACAAGTCATGTAAATAAGAATAATGAGACTGTAACATCTAAGAGTCATGTACATAACTTAAACCAGAAGAAATTGAAACAGGCCAAATTAAATTTTCAATTAACTAAAAATTCACACGTGAATCCTGGCACATCTAGAGAACCGGAGACTCCTAAGAAATATAGATTGCATAAGGATGTAGATAAACTGATTACTAGCACCCCAATGCGTCACAGTCGTACCATAGTTATGGAAACAGGTGACCTGGAGGATGTTAGTGCTATTGTTAATACAGGACGAACTACAAGAATAAAAAGTATTAAAAAATGAATAGAACCAAAACTGACCGAGTAAAGGCAAAAAATAAAATTAATAAAAGTGGTAAATGTAAATGTACAATAAAGGTTTAAATAAACAAAAATATATGTACCTATTCCTTTTGTAAGATTGCATTTATAGCTCAATGTACTTGTTTCATTTTCTTATAAGATAACAAATGGTGCTCGAACTGATCGGTAAAACAAGTGCAAGCAACAATATCGTTTTAAGCACTGTAATCGAACATCGAGATACGTGGTTCACTCGCCATTGTTTAACTTACATGAGAATTTTTCAACATTATACGAAACAGTGGGCAATATGTCTACGCAACGGTCATCCTCGCGTTTGAAACTATTTACGACCGTCGACTTACCACTGTTATTAAGGCCCACTACTAAAACGTATACTTCTTTTTTCCTAAGACCTAAAAGATTCGTTAAACGATCAAATAGCCCCATTCTCTGTGTTCCGTTCGAGTATTGTTACGCGTTTATCGAACATCAATAACGTGTAGCGTGGCCGGTTGACCAGGTGAACATAGTTAGATATATATATTGTATCGATTAATGGCACGGAGAGGCAAATTTAAATGTAGGACGTAATCGCGTATTTCATTTATATGTATTTTATTTGGGCGCGACAGTTTAGAAAAGGGACACCGGGAGGATTCCACAGAGATCCTTGACGAAATTCGAGTCGGCGAGACTAATTGCGGAATTTAAAGTCACGGAACTTCTTAGAGTAGCTTCTCCAATTTCGCATAAATTAGGGATAGTCGAGATCTGGAATTAGTTAAGGACAAGAGGTCATAAATTCGCAGTCAAGGACCTCTTGGAACTCCCTCGGACCTCTCTCTTGTTCGGTCCCACATGGCCCCACGTCCGTCGTTTTGGTGGGCCTTCACCCTCGTGCTTATTAAGATCCATCCACTACCAATCTCCATCAAGCCGCAACCGGAAGACGAGTCATCCAACGAATCAACGCCTAGCCAGAAGATTCTAATTTTCCTATTGTCTAAGGAAGGGAGACGAGAAGGAAGAAGTTGAAAATGGATTCGAAACTCCAGGACGACACAGAACTCATTGTAAAACTGAGGGAGTTACAATAACTAAGAATTAAATCTTTAATAGTTTTTGCCCTAAACTCTGTGAACACAGTTCATTTGTTAACCCTCCACGAACAGAGCGCTTCAGCGCTCCACGGGCACCCGAACCCACAACCAAAATCCCTATTCCACCACACTGCGACGCAACAAACGAACGCTGTTATCATTAATTATTTCAAGGAAGAAACAGGATAGGCTTTGTAACGAAAAATAAGATTGTCCAATTTGATTTGGGCGTTAACATTATTTTTGTCGTTACTCATAAAGATTACAGACTTCATACAATGTCATTGTTGTAAATGTTAATTAATTCATCTTATATACAGCATTATTTTCGTTCGTTTTTTAACTTTGCGGCAAAGTTGAGAGACACTGACGAAACACATGCTTTCGTGCTCCGAACGAGATGCACTTTGAAAAATGGTTGTAAAATTCAGTGAATAAAGAGGTTGAAGTGAATTGTTCTCGTATTAATTTGTGCGTATATCTTGCATTTTAAACTAAGAATACTGTGAAAATGGTAAGTTAAGAAATTAATCGTAACGAGTTGGGAGGTTAAGGTTGTTAGGTTACTTTTCGCGTTATACATATCTGATGTTTGATCAATTTTCCAGCCGAAGGGTAAAGCAAAGAAATTCATCGACAAGAAGAACTCGGTGTCATTTCATTTGGTTCATCGGTCGCAAAAGGATCCTTTGATCGCCGATGAGAATGCGCCTCAACGAGTTCTCGTGCCCGCAGGAAGCACACAGGCTGCTAAGATAGAGAGAAGAAGCTTAAACGACACCAAACGCAAGGAGGAGCAACAGAAATATGGAATATATTTCGACGATGATTACGATTACTTGCAGCATCTTAAAGATGCTAATTCGTTGACAACAGAATGGGAACGTATAGATTGTACGAACGGGCCAAAGAAAAACGAGAAATCTGAAAGCAAAGATGCACCGAAGATTAATTTACCTTCCTCCGTGTTCGAGTCGAGCGTGGAGGAAAAAGTTGGGCTTCTTAACAAAGCTGCTCCTGTTTCTGGGTTACGGTTGGATCTGGATCCAGACATAGTAGCTGCCATGGACGAGGATTTTGATTACGATGATTCAGAAAACCAGCTGGAAGACAATTTTATTGAATTAGCCAATGCTGATGTCAGTGGCGATGAGGGTGAAGATGAAGATGAGTATGGTGGGTAAATGCACAGAGTTAAAAAATTGTATTGATTATTATTATCAATGATAGTATGCATATTGTTCTTGAAATGTAACATTCGATATCTATTTTATGATTTGCATTAAACAGATCTGTCATCCGAAGGACATTTAGCATTATCGGATGAAGAACAAGATGAAGTGTGTAGTCTGAACGGCCCTCAGTACACATTTAGAGAAGAAGAAACAAAATCGCGTTTTACGGAATATTCCATGAGTAGTAGCGTTATAAGAAGAAACGCGCAATTAACGTTATTGGATGACAAATTTGAGAAAGTTGGTATTCATTAGCTTTTTTTTTCTTGATCAGCATATATTTCATGTCGTTTTATCGGTAGATGTATGCAGCGTACGACGAAAGCGAAATCGGTGCCTTAGATTGCGAAGAAATTGAGGGACACGTTGCACCGGATTCAGATTTGCTGCTTCAGTGTGCATCCGAATTCGAGCAACAGCAACACGAAGACGTAAGAACTGTACATTATTATCACCGAGTAGAACAAAAGACAATTTCCAAAGTACTTTGTTTTTACAGACGGAAAATGTTGCGAAACTGATGAAGGATAAGATGAGAATTTTGGAAAACGAGTATTCCAATTCCGAGGATGAAGATAACTTAGAAGATCTTGTTGTGGCTGCAAGACAAAAAGATAAATGGGACTGTGAAAGTATTATCAGTACATACAGTAATATTTATAATCATCCGAAATTGATTTCGGAGCCCAAGGTACAGAGCTTAGAAATAATTCGATTGTTGTAAAGCTTGATCTCCTAATCATAAATTTGTGCGCAGGTGGAAAAAATTAAAGTTCACCCAAGAACTGGTATTCCGAAAAACATATTGGATGTCTCTTCTGGGAAGCTCACTGTTAAAACTTTAGCACAGTTTGATCATCAAAATGAAATCGGCAAAGCAACGGGACCGCAATCTGTTGCGGAAACCATGAGATCAACCCTGAGTATGTTAAGTATAAGACCGAAGGATGAAACAACGGAGGAACGAAGAGAAAGGAAGAAGGCCCTCAAGGAATACAGAAAAGTAATGTTTCGCTTCTTATTAATATTCAAAGCGTAAACGATTGATTAAACTCGTTGATTATTCGTTTCAGGAAAGGAGGATAGAACGAAAAGCGAATACCGAGGCGTTTAAGGAGGAGAAGAAACGTCAAGAGAAGATTCTCTTGAATAATAGACAGAATATACAGGGGAATCGGATACTCTAACATGTAAATCGGATTATGCTTAAAACTCCCTTTAGTAAATTAAGTTTCCATTTATTACTGTACATTGAATACATTAAATATATTTAATATATCTTCCTTTTTGAATAATTAATTACTCGAGGCTCCTTACTCTGGTTTCGAAATTCGAATATATGTGGAAATGGATGCGTGAAAAGAAGGGGGCGGGGGGATACGAAACGATTAATAATTATTGAAATAAATCTCTACTGCGTGTTATTTGAAAATATATGTATTTTTTAATAAGCGTTTGAATTGTGGCGGTAATTTTTGGAATTGCAATTGGCGCTCGTGCTGATAACGCGAACTCTGCATTGCACACGGTGGTACACGTGAGAGCGCATGGTAGAGCGCCATCACTTAAGGCGGGGCAAACAACGGAAACTCCAAAGTCATATGATCGATTTGTGATTCTTTCGTTTGGAACACAGCTCTGTTCGTTTGCTGCAAAGATGGCCAGCCAGACGCAAGGTATTCAACAGCTTCTGGCTGCCGAGAAAAGAGCCGCGGAGAAAGTCTCCGAAGCGAGAAAACGTGAGTTTCTATTCAGCTATTGGAATTCGTAGTTTACTGCCGAAAGTGTTCCGCATGTAACACTTCACGATCAACTTTTCTGTGACCCTGAATTCAATTGGGTGTAACCTTTCGGAGAAACGATATTTCGACTTGTATGAATTAAGGTAATGCAACTCGGCAATGCAATTTGGCTGGTTTTATTTATTTCGCGTGTGCCCGTAGTTACGTAGTTGCGTCAGGGTAGGATACCGTTGGACGGTCCTTTTCGATAAAATTGAACTAACCATCGCCAAATTCATTAATGTAGCATAATATACGCGGGCTTGTGGACCGAATTAATACGTTTTATTTTGTTGAAAAATACGAGGTTACACGTAGCCTGTGAATCCTGCTGCAACAAGGTTCTAACTCCAATGTAATTTTTCCATTCAGGTAAAGCACGTAGATTGAAGCAAGCTAAGGAGGAAGCTCAAGATGAGATTGAAAAGTATAGGCAAGAACGGGAAAGACAATTCCGTGAATTTGAAGCCAAGGTAAAGTACTTAGAAAAATTAACTAGCGACGAACATCTTGTAAAAAATGTTATTAAATCATTGAATATTCGTGGTAAAGAAAAATATTCTTCGATACCTTCTAAGAACGCATAATTTTGATCTTTAGCACATGGGTTCAAAAGAAGATGTTGCCGCCCGTATAGATGCCGATACGAAAATTAAAATAGAAGAAATGAACCAGGCTATTGCTGTGCACAAAGAGATTGTACGTGGTTATAACTTTCACAATTCGTTAAATAAGACTGCTTTTCATCGAATGCCCTAACATTTTGCTATTTCTGTCTCACAGGTGATGCTCACAATCCTGAAGCTGGTGTACAACATCAAGCCAGAGTTGCACAAGAATTACCGCAAAGAAATTTAAGTCGGAGTGAATTGCATGGACCCATATAAATATCGCATCTTATGCTATACATGTACATTAAGTACTTCCTTTAATCATATCTTAAAACGTATCTATTGCCGTTATGTTGTACTTTTATCGGAGAAAAGCGTATACCTTTCAATCGTAGATGGTGGTACTCAAATTACTAGAATTTTTCCTGCGGTTGCTACACGACAATAAATGTAATCGTAACTATGCTGAGCTTTTACCACCGTGTTGGAAAGTTTAAGATTTAGAGTAGCTGCATCGCGATAGTAGTATAGAAACTTATTAAAAGAGGTTGTCGTCATTGTGATATATCAAGGCCTAGATATATTAGGATGACGTGTAAATGTTAAAACTTTAGGGTGGTGGCAAAAAATTATAGAACGTTAAATGTATGTCGCTAGATGTCATTCCAATAATTCTGCAGCATCGAGGACGCGAATCGCGATTATAGGATCCCGTACAGCCTCACGAGAGTCGCGAACAAGCTCCCAAATACATCGCGATTTTCGCGACGATGTACAAATAAATACACACCGTTTGTTTTGTTTGAAATTTTTAAATGTTGTTACGTTGTACGAAATAATACCTCATGTGTATACCCTGTCTCTGCGAGCTGGCAAATCTGTACAGTATTAATGTTCAACAATAAAAATAGCTAAAATCTATTCAGCCAACGATATATAACTCCGCCGTGGGAATACACTACCGCGCATTCGTAATTTCTAGTTCAAACGGAAGTGGGCTAAGTCTCATACTTGCGTAATCCGCGATTACGTAAAAGCTTTCGTGACTGACAAAAGTTTCGCGGTAATGTACGAAGTTCACAGCCAATCAAAGTAGGGCAACGTTTCTTAAAATTAACAATGAAACGAATGTTTAACTATACAGCTATTGCATGCGCGCTCTATTACAAAATATTCTACTTACTTTCCAACTTCGCTTCACCACGATTCGAATTTTCGCGCTCTCTATTTCCTCCCGATCTGCCGCGCAGGCGCAGCCCAGATTCACCATTTCATCGGAGTGTTTCGAACAGTGCACGTTAACTGGACAATATCTGAATCTTTCGTTGAAAAAATCGGTGCAAATAATATTTCTTCCTCAGTGAATAATCAGGTACAACTCTTTACATACTTAACTTCTTAAAAATAGCAAATTCAAGTAAAGACATACAAATTTTCAATAATCAAAGAATTTTCTAATTGCCATTTGGACCTTCAGTGACCGAGTATTGCCACGTCGAAAAGTGGCATCATTTAGTAAAAAACAAGTTCAACAACACTCAGAAATGAACGTGAATTTCATGATTAAATACAATATTCCGTTTTTCGAAGTAATGGCTGCCCAGTCTACTCGTACGTTTCGACTCTAAATTCAGAGAAGTGGAGTCGGACATCTGTTGCGGCTACAATCGTATATCGTATTCTTTCGAAATGGGTATCCTCTCTGACGTTGTTCAAAAAGTTATTTAAACATTTGTACAGTTGCGCGCGATCCTTCGGAACGGTGTCGTTTCGCGCGGAATTCTCGGTTTCCGGTGAAGCGTGCGGCGATTGGCGGTCGCGTCGGCTGCCGTCGGGTGCCGTCGGGAACGTTCGCGGCGGGTGGGGGGTATCAGCTGTAGGAACCCAACCTTTCCTCGGCACGGGCCGTCGGTGTTTCGGTGGTGGGTTCGTTGGTGTTGGTTCGTGTTCGCACACGGGAAACACTAGCGCCACTCCGTCGCTCGCGAAAGGTGATTCGATTTCGCGAACTAATCCAGGCAGCGCGGAGCGGTGTCAGTGCGTGTGCCATTCTGCACCGAGAAATGGAAGCCGAGGAGACGTGTTCGGTTAGCAGGAGCGCGAGCACGTTGCCGATCGACGAGGTCGCGTTCGAGGACGCGGTGACAGCTGTGCACGGGTACGCGTTTTAATTCTGTTATGGTTAAGAGCGTACCGGGCCGAGACCGGTCGCCGACCAGCCGCGGATCCGGAGGAGAGGAAGAGATCGTCGTCGTTGATAACGCGTGTCCCCCGAGTTCTGTGTGAACGGTGCGGTTTTTCTTTCGGTTCGGTTCGGTTCTGTTTTTCTTTATTCGGTTTTCTCGCGGCGACGCGGCGACACAGGGGCTGTGTGTTCATTACGGAACCTCTTTGGATACGATCCCCAGCAAGATGTGGTGCCTCGTTAGCCAAGCGAACTCCGTTATCCTCGAGGTGCAGGTCGACCCGAAAGCCATCGGCCAGGAGTGTCTCGAAAAGGTGAGTCACACGTACTATTATTTATGACTTTGTTATTGTTGATCTGGTTACCGAAAGGCATCCCAGCCTCTCGACTATACTCTTTTACTATCACACAGGTTTCTTTCGCTGCGTCATCGGTATTGTTTTCTTTTTTTTCTTTTTCGAAATAACTAGAGGAGATTGCATATTGTTTTTGTCGCGTGTTTACGAGGGACGAATAAAAGGAATCGTAGGACGTCGAGATAGAGAATTTTGCGAAAAGTTTCGTTCGAATGTAAACACATTGAACGTATCAAAGGTCGCTTTCGTCCGGTGCTCCCTCGCGTGTAAACAATAACAAAGCGATCGTTTATCGAACCGATTATGCGTCTTTGTTTAGCGAAACGATATCTGATAACGGGACTCGGACAACTGTCGATTGGTACCGATAAGCTTCCCCTCTCACGCTCTCCTATTCTCTTTCTCTCCCCCCGTCTCTCTCTCTCTCTCTCTCCCGTCTCTGTCCCTCTCGCGAAAATGCAATTCGGTGCGCGAAACCGTTCCGTTTCTCGGCGGGTCACGGAATCCGCGAGTGATGAAGCGGTTACGGTGTGAACGATGCCTTAAGGCTAGCTCGTAACTCACGTGCGCAACAGATGCTCCCGAAAACACTCGGTTTGTGCACACGACTCGCGGGCGCAATTTGAAATTCGAGAACTGGTGTGTCGAGTGACAAGGTCTCGATCCCGTTTGAAATTACCGTCGCGTTACGCGCCCGTTACGCTCTTACTTTCTAATGCGCGTGAACGCGTATTTGACAAAGTGCGTGATCCGCGACAACCGAAACACGAGAAAAAAATAACATGGCGGCGAAGATTGTTCCGCGCGAAGCGCCGTTTTCGAATTGACCTTCGGACAGCGGACCAGTCGCGCAATTGCATATTTGATCGTTTTTAGGATTAATTTTATTATTAATTTAACTTTTTCTTCGTTTATCGACCTTTTTAACATATTGCTGGAGATACTTCTAGTAGATACGTTAGTCTTTATGTTGTTCCATTTAATTTAGAGACGGAATAATTAAATCACGATTTTCACACCGGGTCGAAAAAGACCCAGCCGTCGGGGTCGGAATATTGGTGGAGTCCTGCGGTCTGAAACGTCTTTTCGCAGATCTCGGACATTATTCGAAAAAAATTAGGCGACTGTTTCGTATCGAGGTTTTGTATACGTATTTTCCGTAATTTAAAAATTGTAAAATTATTTAAAAATTGTAGGAGTTATAGGGTAACGGACCCAATTGTGGTGGTACCAATTACTATGCCTGTATTAATTATATTTATTTTTAAAGCATAATGAACATTAAAAAAGAGATATTAAAGAAATATATATGTTATATATCTTTTTTTAAATATTCATTATGCCTTAAAAATGAGTGTAATTAATATAGGCATTTGGTACCCCCACAGTAATTGGGTCCCTTACCCTATTGCGTTGAAGGTCATTTGCGCACAAAAACAGAACAATAGAGTAGCATTTTAATTAGTATAAATGTGCGGAAGACCTTAAACGATCTGGACGTTTTCGGGTCGCGTTGTAAATCAATCCCAGAAATTTGATAAAAAAAAAATGAACAATTGTGTTTTAATCCGGCACGAATAACCTCGCGCGAAAATGACGATCGTTTGGATTTTGCGATGATGATCCGCTTACGCCGTGGATTACAAACGGTTCCATATGTTCCAATTAACCTTTTCGATGTTTGCGTATGCTTTTTATTCAATAACGAGTACTTATGCGCACTCGTGTTACGGCGAATATAAAATTCGCTTTTGTTATTCGAACTAGGATCGGATCGAAAACAAATCAGAATTGAAATTTCACATTTTCTTCTTCGAAACGTTTGATTGTTCAGTTGTAGAACATATTTTCGATTCCAGATATTAATTGTTTGCTTTCCGTAAGAATTGACCGAATTTCACCACGAGCGTTCATTTCAGTTTCGCAACAAGCGCGTGCACTTGTTTTCCTCGACTATTTGCGAAAGTGTGAATGTTTGCAAATTCAGTTCCTCCACGGAACGAACTATACCTCTTTCCTAGTAAAAAGAATTCAACGTTCAATCGATATTCGTCATTCCTACGAGTGTCTGGCAATAATTATTCACAGACTGTTCGACTACTTAAGGTTAATCAGTTGCACATTCATTTGCAAGTTGCAAAGATTTCTTGTTAATTATCAGGAAATTCGAGCATGACCTTCATTGGGGACGACGAGTGCATCGTTGCCGTTTACATAAAAGGCAGCGCAATCGTCTGTATTATTTTTCATTTCGCAACTACTACCAACACTTTCTTTACACCGTAAAATTGTTCATGTGAAAAACCGTGTAAAAATGTAATGCGAACTTAAGCGAACAGTTATATTCTCGTACAATATTTTTTTAAACGAAATTATAACAACTCGGAACACATTTTGGACCTTTTTGTAATGAACATACGTATCTTTTGTTTTTTAGGTGAGTGTACAAAAAGAGTTGTGTGTACTGTAATTATCGCTGATCTATTTGCGAACCACGCGAGAGCCTCTTCCTCGACGAGACACACGAAACTGTTCACCTGTTTGATTCACCTGTCGCGACAACAGCGTCGATCTTCTCCTCGATCGTTTTCTTGGATCGCGGGCGTTTTCCGACGTAACCCGTCGGAAATTGATTGAGCGGGGAAGAAAAGACGAGGAATGATCGATTAGGTAGCGGCGTGATCGAGGTGATCGTATATTTAATTTATCCCCGACCTGGGATGACCTCTCGGCAACCTCGGTGGTCGTTCCACCAGCGCTGCGACGTCTCCGTTCTTCTTCAGGGTTCGAACTCTATTTATAGGACGCTAGATGCATCGGTCGCGTTGTGTAGCCGCGCGATACACGAGCGGAGATGCACCTCTCTCTCGCCACGGTTAGGCGAACCAGCTTTGTTCACCTTCGCCGGTGCTAGGTCTTACCTGCCTGACCTGTCTGACCTGTCTAAGCCGCAACTCGCTCTTGCTGGTCGTACAAAGACCCGATTATAATTCTTGGTAAAAATATCCGCTATCTCCACGCAGAAATAACCAGAATCTTACTCACGAACCAGAAAAGAAATATATTTAAAAGTAATTAATAATTATCAATTATATAGATATAAAAATGATCCGCCGTCCGAGGGTCCAGCTTCCAAGAACGAGCGTCCGACATTTTGTGCATCAGGATGGTTGGTGGTCAGGCCGAAGCAGGATTAGAAACGAGTATGTAAATTACGAAGCCACGTGCGTCCCCGTCTCTTTGAGCACCTAATCCCTCCAAGTTTTGAGCCTGTTGGAGCCGCGGTTAAGAGAGATAACGCGCCTCGAGGACGGCCTGAATCGAAAGAATGCAAATCCTCGAGCCGCGCTTGCGACAATTGGAAAAATACTGAACAAAGACGGACGGCGTTCGCGGACGCCGATATAATCGCGGTCGAAACATCTCGAGCGAGTTTTCGAGACTTCCGGTGGGAAGGTAAACCCCAGCAGCTGCGCGATGGCCAATGCAAACGAGACCCTGGATCTAGCCAGTCTTCCGACACGGGCCGTGTGTTTACCTCTAATATCAATCCGAGCGGAGCACTCGACGATGATTACGATGCAACCAAGTGGGTCAGAGCCTAACTGGGTCGCAATTTCACTGAGCACCGTATTATTAGATGCTTGGAGTGCGCCTACCGCGACAAAATTGTCCGACGCGATTTTAGTTTGACTCGGGCGCGCCACCCACTTTTCGCCGGGTACATGTCGCCGAGGTTTCCGCGGAGAGCCGCGCGATCACTATCGAATCTCCCCGAGTTCCATGACAACGCCCGGCCCCCCTCTGCCCCCGTTGACGCGCTGCCAAAATCCCGCTGGAGAACCACTTCATTGCCACCGCGGCCGTCCGCGATTTCGTGGACCGAGACACACTTCGATTAAAGTGGATAATACGTAGGCTAAACGTAGGAGAGACGTCATGCTCTTGCATTACGAGCCAATGACTTTGTTTTCCCAGTGAATTCTCGATATATGTCATCAACACGGGCCTTGTCGACGTCTTTTGTCGTACAGGAGACATACCCGAGCCGTGTTTACACTCCTCGGAGGCCTCTGAGCTCCGTGGCCCCTCACGGGGTTTACCCCGCGGTAGTGGGGATAATTCCAGTTAATTTGACGTTTATCATCCGGGCCTTGGCGACATATATAGAGAAATCGCTGTAGTCCTAATTTAAAGTTTCCAAACCTATGGGTTCGAGGAGCCCTCAGTTGGAAATGCTAGGGTTAACCGTTGTTCATTTACCATTGTACCATTGGCCCTCGCGAGGTACAGTGAAGTCCCTATATATGTCAAAAAAATGGGTCTAGCCAGAGACATATATCGGCTAGGAGACACCCCGAGCCGTGTTATGTTTTCACTCGGCGTCCGAGGCCTCTCGAGTCAGTTTTATAAGGCAACACGTATTAGTCACTTTTAAGGCTCGGTAGGTTTAGTGTCGAATGAAAATAAAAAAGAAGATGGCGGCGTTTGTTCCACATCGTGCAGTACGTCCCCTCATTTGGCAATCTTTCTCCTCTTTTCGCGAGCCGCGAAGTGCAGCGGCGTGCAGCGCGCTGACTTCGCGGTTGTTGCATCATCGACGTTCTTTCATCGGCGAAAAGTTTTTTGACGGAATTCCGGTTGAGAACAATTTCGCGGAATTTCGGGAGAAGGGCTACCCCGGACGGCAGACAGTTGGGAATTAGGTCGAAAGTGGCAGAGGTTCGAACCTGGAATTCAATTTACGTCGTCTTTGTGTCTCGCAGCTCGGATCCGATCAGCGGGTATACCTCTCGTCCTCCCCCGGGATCTAATTTGTGTTTATCGGCGTGTTTTCCCACCCCTTCCCCGCGATTATGCGAATCTTTTCCCCCGGAATTCGTCTCTTGCCTCGAGCACCGAACGGGGCATCGTCGATTCGCATTAATCGAGAGTTGCGGGGTGTTGTAATTTCAGACAAGCGGGAATAGCTGTTTCACCTGGACCACCACGGCCACCAGTCGAAAGTATACAAACTTTCCGGCGAGATCTCTCTCTCTCTCTCTCTCTCTCTCTCCCTCTCTCTCGGTGCTTAATCGTCTAATTCAATTTCCAGGTTTCAAGTTGCAGCGATAAACTTCCCGCGATAGAACAAACTTTCCCGCGCGGGCCGTTTGAATCTCGATGTGTCGAGCATTCTTCCGTTCGAGCCGCTGCTCGCCGCGCGGAGCCAGAGAGGAAACTCCGAATCGCCTGAAATTAGGTTCACGGAACATTTAAAGCGACTATTTTGCATCACTTTGTAAAAATAACAAGAACTTGTTAGAGGAGAATGTGTTCATCCTCTAAGAATTAGAGGATCCCTAGACTCGAGGGATTGTCGAAGTTTAAACAGTGGTAGTTTCGTTAAAACGACTTGTAGAACAGTAATCCTGGTTTCATTTTAAAGCTTCAGACTTCTACTTTCACCAACCATAATTCATTGTTGGCCTAAGACCATTTCGCACGACGCGACAGGTGGAAACCCGAGGACATGTTTTCTCTCGGAAATGTTACGAAGCGAAACGTCTCTAAAAACAGTGAAAATTTTTTCTCGCGACTGAGACCACCGTGGATGTAAAGATTGAAGCTTCCTCTTTGCAATGCATGCTTAAAAATTGACGTACGATTTTTCTCAACTGTTTTATCGAAGAAAAGAACCGAGTTTGACCCTAACAAAGATACGAATTTCATCCACGTTTTCGAACAAATTGATCCTCGCGAGTCGTTAATTACCGCAAAATCTGTACCGTCTTCTTGTCTCCAAGGACCACCGTTGAAAAAGTCCGATTTTTTGATCGTTTCGTGAAAGAAACTGGCGAAGGGAGTGGCTAGAGGTGCTTTGGAGTTTAATTAGCTGTAGGAACGATATCC
This sequence comes from Halictus ligatus, assembly GCA_028454255.1. NCBI lineage: Eukaryota > Metazoa > Arthropoda > Insecta > Hymenoptera > Halictidae > Halictus > Halictus ligatus. The sequence goes on along the minus strand of CM052142.1, from coordinate 5,464,764 downwards.
GGTCTTCTTTCACGGTCGCGGGAACGTTCATTTAACTTGAACCATTTCCGAATTTCTCGGGCATACGTTGAAAGGACGTCGATCCGGCGGAGTCGTCGCAGGAATCTCATTACGCCACTTAATTGCGTTCCGCAGGAACCTCCTCTCTTCCGTGGCTGAATGCCCTTTCAGACCTTTTCTTCTTTTCGAATTGTCCGACCCGTCGCGTCTCCTCCCTTTCGCTGGATCGCAAGAAATTCTATTTTCAACGGTTTTTTCCAAAGCGCACGCTCACGGCGCACCGATTCACACGACCGGAAACCTTTCTGTTCGATTAAACGACCATTTTCCTACAATCCATGGTATTTGAGGTTTGCCTCGCGATTTTTTCCCCGAGGAACTGCGAGATCTTCCTTTGCGGAACCTTCGCGAGCAGTTTCGCCCATGATTTGGCAGCGTTCACGAATTTTTTCAAGAGGGAAAAATCAAAATTGAGCTTCTCAGAAGTGAATCAAGCGGATCGGCTCCGAGAGCGAAGTTCTTCTTGAAGTACACGATATTTTAGGCTTGCTTTGCGATTTTTTTACCACGAAACTATTATATAAAGTCTATCTCCGTAGGACTTTTGCGTACAATTTCATCTATCCTTTAGCTATATTTAAGAATTTTTTGACGAGGGAAAAATGAAAATTGAGCTTCTAATAACCGTATCAAGCTTATCAATCAGAGGAAAGTTCTACTCAAAGTATGCGATATTTAAGGCTAGCTTTAAACTACAAAGTTTACTTACAAAGTCTATCTTGATGAGACCTCCGCGCACCGTTTCGTCTATGTTTTGGCTACGTTTGCGAATTTTTTGCGAAAGAGGAATCAAAGTTGAGCTTTTCAGAGGCGAATCAAGCGCATCGGGTTCAGCGAGGTTCTGCTTGCAGAACGAAAAGAATTCATTGGATACGTTGTTTATCAAATAGAGATTCCGTTTCGGCCTTGTGGCTTGGAAATAGTCTTGGATTTGCGTGTTATCTGCATATGTATTCTGGCATACATTACACCGTTACTTTTACATACAGTTCTCACACGAGTTGCGCACAAAGCTCCACTACATGTTGTACTTCGGTAACGTGTAACACGCATGAATTCATACAATTAATAATAATCGTCTGTTCACACTTTCTTCCGTCTCGAACTCGAAATAACACGGGTTTAGAAATCGAGGCACAATTTCACTTTTGCACTATATAATTTCACGTTTCAACTATATAATTTCACTTCTACGCTGTGTAATTTCTCTTTTGCACTATAATTTCGCTTTTACAGTTCATAATTTCTCTTTCATACCGTTCAGATTGGGCGTGTGTCTGTTATAAATGTTAGCCCGAATTCGTTTGGATTTGTTGTTATAAACCATTCACGAGTAGGTAATAAATCAAAAGATTTTTACCAATTCAACCAATTTCGATGAAATTTTCAGGCTGTATATAGTTCAGATATTCACCAAATACAGTTTTTAAATTATCGATACAGGTCCAGATAAGGAAGTTGTAGAAAGTAGTAACATTCTCTCCACGATTCTGAGCAACTGCAATTATTCCAAAAAATGTTTTTCACGTCGGGTAGTCAATTTCTAACGCCTCGAAGAAATTCAAGTCGTTTGGTTCAATCTTAAAAACGCTATCCCCCTTTCAGAAACGTCCGGATATCACAGTGAGCCACTGGAAATGTGTAACAATTAAATATTCATTTCGTTGCCTTTGTTCCTTTCTCTCTCGTTTTGCACTAAGATCGGCAGTGTAATTATTATAGCGTTCTCGGGACTGTTCGGCGAATGCTCGCGGCATTCGTCGGGCCAGGTGGGTTCCTAAGGAATTCATTCCGCGTTTCATCGCGTCGGTACACGGAATTCAATGGATCCTATACCTCGAATCTCGACAAAGGCCGTCGCGTCTGTGATCGTACGTATATTCCTCCGATGGCTCGCAACGTTTCATACCGAGAATCACAGGCCGGATACGTTGCATTTGCGAGGCGGGGACCGAATGCTCGTCGAAATGCACGTCCGATCGTTATTCGAGTCCCATGTGAATTAATTTCATCGGTTCGAAAGTGATTCCCCGCGGAGAGAAATACTTGCAAACCCAGACGCTGGAACACGTGTCTTCCCGAGTCTCGGAAACGCAGGGGGTCTTCCGGCACAATACGTCACTTTCGAAATTTTTCAAAAGAAATCAGACGGCTCTTTTCTATTCAGATTTTGCACACATATTTTCTACCATTTGGGCTATACAACAGAATTTTCTGAAGTCGAAACACTCAAAATTGTGGGAGTTATAGTGCCCTGAAGAGGGAAGACTCGCTCATTATTGCATTTTTCTTGTTTGGAAATTTTTCAAAAGAAATCAGACGGCTCTTTTCTATTCAAATTTTGCACACATATTTTCTACTATTTGGACTATGTAGCAGAATTTTTTGAAGTCGAAACACTCAAAATTGTGTGAGTTATAGTGCCCTGAAGAGGGAAGACTCGCTCATTCATCGTTCAGTAGAATAGCCCACGATGCGGATTGGATGTCAGACACATGTATCCCCCTGAGAACCATGCAAGACTTGTTCGAAAAATTTGTTCGTGCAACAAATAACTCAAGTGTTATTTCAGGTCGTCATATTACAAGACTCGCCCAGTATATCGACAACAAAATAGAATTCCGGTTTAAATTAAATTAATAACATGGATATTTATTCGACTACGTTCAGGATCGGACTCGATATTGCAGGAGAAGAGGGTTAAATTGTTAGCGAGCACAGGAGTTCCATGAACTTTGGAATTACCGTGCTCGAAGGGGTTGATACAGGTCTCCGGAGTAGTTGGTACAAGGTTCGAATGTGTTCGGAAGAGTGAAAAATGGCGAAACCTTGGCAAAACGGGATTACAGGAGGATTAGGTAATTTCCAGAGAGGGAATTTTTTTGTCAGACTCCCGGGGGGGTTAACGCAAAGAATTACGGCTGGGGTGGAGGTAGAGGGTAGGTGGTATGGATTATAGAAGCGACAAATCCCATAGGTTCGGGCCGCTATAAAACAATCGATGAGATAGTTACGGACACGGGCTTGGCCACCACTGAAACTTTGAAAGCCCACAAAGGAAACATTTAGGGGTGGCGGGCAGTGATGAACGAGCTCGCAACCCCCTTGGTAGTATGGCGCACCGTGGTCTTCGCTCGGTTCCATCCACTATTACTCTTTCTCACGGCCTCGATTACTTTCCTAACTCACCCGCGAGAGACGTAACTTCGAGGAGGTCGTTTATTTAATACTTTATGCCCGACCGTCTCGCGCGTTTCCATCCGGCGCCCCCTTAACGTCGCGTGCCGATCCCATTAGTCCCTTTGCGTCGTAACGGACCATCAGTCTTCTACGATCTCATACTTCTACCAACGAACGCGTGACATTTTTCTGATTAAAACGAGTCCAAACACGATAAAATTTGGATTATACTTACTCTTTTGATCCACGATTCAATAGAACCTCGATTATCCGAACCGAATTCGCTATAATCTAAACTGTTCGCTCTAAAACGGTCTACGTACAATACGATTCGCTGTGGAATCGTCAGTAAAGTTGTACATAGCTGGATATTTATTCCATTGTTCGGATGTTCCACTGGGCGGTTCGGATAATCGAGGTTCCACTGTCTCGTGGATTAGTCGAGTAAATACGATCCGAATTGTGTCGTGTTTGGGCTCGTTTTAATCAAGAGAATGTCGCGAATATGTCGGTGAAGTATAAACTATCGTCGGATTCTCGAGAATGCGAGCGTTGTTTGAAACTGGGGGATAAAACAGCGGAGATAAATTATACGAAGTTCACGATAACGCGAACGGATAGGACAGTGTTGTCGAGGGAGAAGGAGACCCACCGTGTTTTCTCCTTGTTCCGTCGGTTTCGACGTGCTTCCAGTTCCGCTGGGTCTCTTTTTCGCAGACATCGACGCGGTAACGAGCCTCGCCGGAGATTTCGTAATTTCTACGGGGGCGGGGGTTGATTCACGGCGACACGACGAAAGGGGAAAAATTGTAGGGAAAGCTGACGGTACTTGGTGAAACATGGCGCGAACTTCTTAATTAATCCTATTAATTAGATACACAGCGGCTGGGTACAGGCGACGACGCGACGCGAGGCATCGCGACGCTCCGAGGGAACTCGTTGCAACTACATCAAGTCGCGACGTGCACGGATTTGCGATGAAATTACCAAGACGGGGGCCGCTTTCTTCCTCCGCTTCGGAAACGCCTGCTTAATAATGCCGGCGAATCGTCGGATGAAAACGTTTCTCGCCCTTCGCCAACGATTCGTTCAACGAGCGATAGAAATGGCCGTTCCAGTCTGCGAGCAGCTTCAAAACACCGATTCCACCTCGCGCCGTTCCCAAAGACCCTCAACAGCGTCTGAGAAATACGCAACTTCGCCCGGCACAACTTCGGGGGGTGTTCCCACCCCTTCGCGAGGAAGATTTCAAACAGATTCTGCTAAACGCGAGCGTCATCGTTCCTCCGCTCTCAATATTTAACCCTTTGCACTCGGCGCCGTTTACATTATAAAACTAAATTTTTCTTCCGTCTTGGAATATTTTCATTTTATTCGCACGAAACTGATCCGATTTCCACACATAGTATTTAAATGTTTAGTAATATGTTCAATACAAATTTTGTAATGTAACAAATACTTTGTAATTTGTTTGAAATAATTCCACAAGAATTTCTAGTGGTGCTTCAACTGGAACCTAAAAGTATTTCCACGTAAAATTTCTGATTCTCGAGAAAACGAGGATTTTTTTCCTGTCGTGATTTTGTGAAAAACAATTTTACAGCGCTTTTTGGATCCAGAACGTGTATTGCACATGTACCAAAAATGTACTTCCTCGAAAGGGATGATTCCTGGGGCGATTTCAAGTAACTTTTTCGTCCTGGTTTTCGAGTTATTAACGAAAAACACGGACCAATCGGAGCGCAGCTACAGTGGGCGGATTCCGGCTCGACCAATGGCGACACTCAGCGGTGCCTCTCGCAGCCGCGCTCTGATTGGTCCGTGTTTTTAGTCAATAACTCCTAAACGAAGCCGCGTAGAGGATTTTCGCGAAGGGAAAAGTTACTTGAAATCACGTCGGGAATCATCCCTTTGAAGAGAATACATTTCTGCGACAGTACTTTCCCCTCTTTTTTAGAAGATACTAGGCTTCCTTAAAAAAAAGTGGAGCGCCTCATTAATGCTTCGATTATATTAACTCTGCTTACGAACCCTTTTCCGTCTTGAGGGCGGGTTTCGAATGGAAAGGGTGCGTTTTACACCAGAATTCGGTCCCGGTAGGTTTCGCCCCGTGTATTCGACGTACGGTTCGAGTTCGTTTCGATTTATTAGGGAATTTCGAAAGCGATTGCCCCGGTTCTGCTTTGAGGAAAAACAGACGGAAACGGGGGAACAGTAATATCTGGGTTACAGGTCGAATGAAATGTTAGCGGTGATTGGATTCTCGACGACCGAAACGGAAATTGGATGAAATACGTTAAATTGGAAGTGACGCGACAGTCGGAAATGAAAAGATCCTCGTTCCTCGTCGCCTGGAACCCGGCGACGGCGCTGCCTCCGCGTCCTGCATACATACCGGAGGCTCCTCGGTACTTTCTCCGCGCAGAGCTCTCTCGAAAAGATAAACAGGCGCGATAAAAAGCGCGCGTACACGCGGAACCCGTAATCGCGTGCAGAGATGCCGGAGCTGGCAGGACTCTCGCGCAACAATTTCGCGAAACGTTCGCGCGAACCACGATTCTCCGAGGAGTTTCGCAGCGAAGAAGAAATTGCTGTTTTTCACCGAGAGAAAATAGATATTCCTCTCGTCGTAAATCAATGCCGCGATACACAGACTGAAAAGAACGAACTCGACGGTTTGCATAAATGAAATATTAATACGGTCGCGTCCGTGTTCATTCGTCCCCGAGCGTTGAAGAGGATTTTCCGATCGTTTCTATTGTTGTCCCTCTTCTTGTTGTCCGAGTACCAAAGGTCATTGGCTTCTTTTCGACCGTGCCGTTTAAATTTTGTTTTTCAATACAGGCTTCGCACATTTTACTGTTTGAATTAACAAGTCCTGTTTGACCCGTCAGTGGCGCACTTGGTCGCTTCCAATACTAGCTTTACGGAGCGCTAAAAGCGAGTGTTTTACATTACTTTGAAAAATAAGAAGACCGTGTCCAATCAAGTTTTCAGCCATTTTTTAAATAATCTTCAAGTATCACCGAAACTAGTGCGCGGATTCAAAAAAGTACCCTATGAAAACTGCCGGTCTTTTCACGTACAATAAGATACCATAATAAAAAAATATAGGTCTCCATTTTTTTGAAAAAATAAAGTTGACCTTCAAGTGCCTTTGGAAACGCCACCCAAATAAAAAACAGATACTGCCACCTCTTTCCCCCTCGAAATCCCTGGACACGTGTCTTACACTTTTTTGATATCTTTCATATTTTGCGAGATATTCGGCTGGAAAGTTTTCAAATGACTATCCTGTATATGTCGCCAACGCCTGGATGATAAACGTCGCGGAATTATCCCCAGTACCGCGGAGTATACCCCGTGAGGAGCCACGAAGCGGACGATACTTCACACTGGCAGTGTTGTTGACATATATCGAGAATTCACTATAATTATGGATTAAAAATATCAGAACCCGCCATTTTCACGGGCCCCGTGAACCTAGTGTTAATATATCCGATGGTATACTAGTGCATAGACTGCGGCGTTTGAACCATTCGAAAGCTGACCAAGTAAAACCCCTCTGAGTAAAATTTCAACCCCCTATCTTGCCCGTGACGGTAGTTACAGGGTAAATTGGATTTTGCGCTTTTCCGCCCTCTGATGTTTCCTAAAATTCCGAAAAAATGTCGCATATTTTGGATCCCAAGATGGATTTTTGACAATTTTTTCAGATTTTTTTGTTGCAAACTGTAGTCGTAAAAAATGAAAAACCCCTCAAAAATGGGAAAAATGCAGATTTCTCAAAAACATGAAAACATGCTGTTCTACTGTTTAGTTCCCTGATAAAGTACTATAACAGGCAGTGTCGTCAATTTAGTTTAGATTTTTTGTTGTGGGACGTCATCGTCAAAAACAATAAACACCGAATTTTTTCGACGTTTCTGCTATTAGGAGGAAAGTTGCACTTGTTGGTAACTTTTCCTCAAAACCAAATTCTCCGCTCGAATGCGGAAAGCTGGAGCCCCGAAGAATTTGGTCGCGTCTTCCGGCGTCGGAGGGTCTCGTAAGGTTGTTTAGCTCGCTGATTATAGTAATTGGCGACGCAACGACGTCGGCGAAAAAATTCGCTGCGGAATTAGCGCGCCGGTGGATTCGCCGTTGGCACACACCTCGGCGCGGCGTAATTCAAATTTTTCCTCGGCGGCAAACAGGGTCGGCGTTGTTTTACGGTGGGAATTACAGCGACCACGGCTCGCTCGTAACGTTTTGCGAGGACCGCAGCGAAATTAGACGAGAGGAGAAACACCGGGCTGGGAAATTGGGAATTTAGCCGTATGATAAACCGGCCGATCGCCGGTGCGCTCGCGCTGCACCGCTTCGCTCCGCGCCGCTCTGCAGCGTGTGCCGGATGCAATTTAGCGGCTGCGATTATGCGTGCCGCGCGATATCGTTAAAATCCATGCACCTCTCGAGCAGACACACGAGAAAACGATTCTTCCCCTAGATCTCGTACATCTCTCGGGGAGGTTACCCTCTCTCCGCGGCTGATTTAAAACGCTGCATTTAAAACGCTTCATTACACCGTCGCGTACTATGCGCGGACGGCTCCCGTGGATTATGCATCCCTCATTTGCTCCGGAATATGGCGACGATTCGAAACGGTGCATCTCCCCCACGGTGAAAACAGCTGCACCCCTACTCTTCTTCTTCTTCTTCTTCTTTTTTTTTTCATCCACCATTTTATGTTCCCTGCTGTGCTCGACGAATGATTCTCGTCGTCTAGCACGTTTTTTACCCCTCCCGTACTGGAGTATACTTTACCTACACTGAAACTCGAGCGACTGCAATCTGCTGAGCTATTACGCACGCGGCGCGATGCACCGCGAGTGCACCGTGATTTCGAACGCGTTCCGATCTTGTCGTCCCTTTGTCTGACACTTCGTTCGAGATCACGGGAAAAGCGGGAGAGAAGCTACGGATAAGCGTTCATTGAAACGTGCGCATTTATAACGTTGCACCGGTCGAACAGAAGACTGTAATTAAATCGGAAAATCTAAAATCGATACGGGGGTTCTTGCGGGGGTTGAACTACCAGCATTGCCAACGACCTCTCGCACTCCGGAAGGGTACCGACGCCGGAATGAAACGAAGAAGCGTCTACTTTCAGGGGGGAATGGTCCGCGATGAAATTTCGAGTCTCTGTTTGCGAGCGACGCGGCAATTAAATGCGACCTCGGCCCCTCCCCACCCGGTTTCCCCATAACTGAGAGACAAAGTACGTAATTACGTTTTCATCGGTGAAAACCAACGAGTAACTACGGTCCCCGTACGGTTAACCGATGCCGGGTTTCTGCCCGTGGAATTACACTGTGCTGGACACTGAGCGACGGCCATCGGTCGCCGATTATTGGTCGCAACACCGTCAAACCAACCGAGACGATCGCGAACTCGTGACGATGATTGCGTTAGGCAGGACACATACCGTCTATGAAAACGTAGATCGTTCTCGATCGATCCATACTATCCGCGGGACTGTAATTGATAACGGAACTTCGTGTGCCTGGTCAACCGAGGGCTTATGCGATCAGCGATACAAACGGCTCAAAACGCGACCCAAAATTTTGGAAACAATTCAGGTTGTAGTGCTACTGCAGACCTATTATTTGCGTTTTGATTCGTTTGAATAACTTGCATACCGATGGAGGAACGTCTTGGCCAAGTAAAGGGTTGCAAGTTGGGATTTTCTAACCGGTCGATGGTTAAATAATTTCTTCCTTCTTTAAAATGTGACTCAAAATTTTGAAAAAAATACAGGATGTTGGGGTAATGTAGGCCTAGTATTTGCAGTTTAGTTCGTCCGAATATCTTGCATACTAATGGATAAATGTCTTTGCAAAGTTGGGGGTTGCAAGTTGGGATTTTCTAACCGCTAGATGTTGAAGTAATTTTTTCCTCCTTTAAAATGTGACTAAAAATTTTGAAAAAATTGAGGATGTAGAGGTAATGTAGGCCTAGTGTTTGCATTTTGATTTGTCCGAATATCTCACATACTGACGGAGAAACATTCTGGCAAAGTTGGGGGTTGTCAGCTGGGATTTCCTAACCGCTGGATGTTGAAGTAATTTTTTCCACCCTCAAAACGCGGCTCAAAATTTTGAAAAAAATTTAGTACGTAAAGAACAAGTAGACTTATCGTGCACATCTGGTTTCGTTCGAATATCTCGCGTAGTATTAGAGGAATTGATTTCACCGATGCCCCCATTATTTCGAATTCTTTCTCACGCATTCCTATTCTCCTTTTGCGAGACGATCCCGTGTGATCGAAGGCAAACACAACATTGCTCGAGACCCGTACAAGACCCTACAAACCCATTGCAGCGCTCAGGACGGTTTGGAGGTTCCGAGCTTCGGGATCCGGGCGATATTTACTCGCAGAGGGAGAGGCGGACACGCGGCGGAGTTGCTTCTTGCCGAGAGTGGATTTTCCAGTCGGAAGAGACAGCCCCGGCTGGGGCGAGAAAACCGAAGAAGAAGGGTGGCGCTGCGAAGGGGAGAGACCGGTTTCTCTTCGTTCGGAAAAGGGAAAATCGAGTTATACGGTAATAGGTTTCCGGAGCGTATTTTGTTTTTCCGCTCGTTTGTCTTCGCCGTTCATCCCCCGGCTGTCCAATGTCCGAGAGAGGACCCGGTATCGTTTCTTCCCGAAGAAGAAGAGCAGGATATACTGGGTCTCGTTCGAGGGCGCACGGAGGAGAACGGTGGTCAGCTGCGCCATCGGCTCTCTCTCCCGATTCTTCTTCGTTCCGTTTCGACACTGACTGAGCTATTTCCGCCATCCGCGGATAACCGTTCGTCTCGCGAGTAACCTCGCAACAACCAACCTCGAAGAGAATCGTAGAAGATTCGCTCCGGAACCGCACCGAGCCCATAAAAGTCGAACGGCAGTGGTTTCGCGGAAGCTAATCGATACGCTTTGCATTCGGCGACACGGTTCTCCTCTCATTCTTCCCTGGTTACTTCCGCAATCCGGTTATCGAGATACAGAACGCGCGTGTGGTCGCCGCCGGGAATAAAGCCTTCAATGGCGATCGGTTAATCCGTGCTAATGCTACCCCCGCCGACTATAATCCTGGCCCGAACGCTATTGCACACCAGCTCCCAGGTTTATGCGTTCTCCGCGCGAAAGAAAACCGCCGCGCTCTCGACTACTCGAGCTCCTTTATGCTCGCGAAGAACGCCGATGAAAGCTGCTCCGAAATATCTCCTGCTTCTCCTGTGTTCGTTGCAGGAGCAGTAATGATATTGCAATTCCATTTGCTTGGGTATTCATTTCTCGGAATCTACCACCGTCGATGCGCCCGCTGCAAATTATTGTAGCCGCTTTCTTCAGAAGATTCATTTTTTTTAAATACGCATATTTATCAATTTTCTTGAAGAAGCTTGGACACTAATATTTTTTGAAGGACAAACCCCGGAGCGCAGATTTGCGAAACTTTTAGCACATTTGGACAGCACTTCCAAGGATCTATACAAAAATTTTCAGTTCGGAAAATTCAGTTTTTAAAATTATACGACTGTTTTTAGCAACCTGTGCTGCTATCTGGCGCTTTTTCTTGAACAAGCGTGGAATCTAACAATTTTTTAAGAACAGGTGCCTAAGCACAGATTTACAAAACTTTTACGACATTTAGACTGTACTTCAAAGAACGTGTACAAAAATTTCCAGCTTGCAAAATTCATTTTTTCTTAAATTATACGACTGTTTTTGGCAATCTATGCTAACTAATTATTTGCCTTGCTCGAAAAAGCGTTGACAATTTTTCGAGGTCAGACGAGCGATAAACTTTTACCACATTTAGAGAATACTTAGAAGTATCTATACAAAAATTTTCAGCTCGTAATATTCATTTCTTTTTAGTAGGCGTCTTTTTGTAGCGACTTGTGCCGCCTGATGCATTTTTCAGTCTGCTTAAGAAAGTATGGACCCTAACAATTTTTTAAGAACAGTCGCCTGAGCGCAGATTTGCAAAACATTTACCACATTTGGACATTACTTCCACGGATCTATACAAAAATTTTCAGCTCGTAATAATCATTTTTTAAAATTACACGACTGCTTATAGCAACCTATGCCATCTATCCATATTTGCCTTGCTCGAAATAGCGTTAACAATTTTCCGAGATCAAACGCGTGAACGGAGATTTGCGAAATTTTTACGACATTTCAGTAGTACTTCGGAGGATCCATACAAAAATTTTCAACTCGGAAGATTAATTTTCTAGAGAGTTACAATAACTTTTTCAAGTATACGTCACGATAAAAATCGCACGAAATCTATTTTCAGTCGTGCCACTTTTATACGGCAATACTGTCTGCTTTGGGTTGGTTTAATGTTGATTAATCAATGATAACGGCTCGTCGAGCTCCGTTTTGCTGGGTATCTGCTGGAAGAAGACATTTAAGGCTCCGTGAAGCTCCATTGAGCCGTCATAGAAAAATTCCGGAAAATTCGACGCGACGGGGGACAGAAAAATCGGCCGAGGAACGTCGACGGGGAGAGCAAAGGAGCCCGCTGTAAAACACTCGGGCCGCGCAAAGTGCCCCGATAAGGTATCGATCAGCCTTAATGGATTCTTTTAAAATGCACCGAGCCGTCCGAGAGCACATTTTCCTACACTCCACTTGCCCAGAAAAACGAGAAGACCGCGGCGAAGTCGGGGGAACAGATTGAATATGATCTTTAACGCCTTGTCTTACGGCGACGGCGTCTGCCAACCGGTTAGACTGGCAGGAGCATCGAATAAAAATGTATGAACTTTTAATGCAAAACTGGTGTGCGAGCCAATATTCGTCCGGTTGAACACCGCGTCTCAAGGGTTTCATCGTCATCGAGTAAACTAACCTACCATGGAGGGGGCTTCTGGAACTCATAGGTTGGAAAACTGATGGAAAATGTGATCTCTTTACTTTTTAAAATATGATCTCTTTACTTTTTAAAATATGATCTTTTACAGAAATATTGTAGAAACATATTTAAAAATTGCCGAGCTACTGCAAGTCCCGGCGCCCAGGTTTTGATGAAATACGCGGGGATTTGAGAAAGAGAACATTTTTTAATACAAGCACTCTCGGGGGACTCTTTGACCCCATAGGTTGGCAAACTTTAAATTAGGACTATTTTTCTTGGGTGAAAAATTCTCAAAAAATTATTTATCGTCGTTCGCACATTTAAGTTCAATATTCCGAAGTCTCATCACTATAGGAAAAAATTACAGTGCATAAAAAGGAAAAACGAACGCTCTTTTTATCTCCAAAGATTAACAAATAATCCCAGAACTGATTGGCAAGGAACGGTGCAGCATTTTTAGTGACGGTCACGCATTCCATGCAGTTAGAAGCGAATATTCATTCTGAGAGAAGAGAATTATATTTTCTATTTTATAAATATAAAACGTGGAAATCAGAACGAATCCCAATATTATTATCGAATCTTTTGGGAAACTGCCTCTACCGTTCCTTAATAGTATGAAGCCTGGATCCTGAATAGTATGAAGCCATCATTTTTCAGGCAAGCGTAATCAGACTATTCCTTCATCGACAATAGTCACCTGACAGTAGAGTCTCGATCTAGCCGATGCTACGATAAAATGCAAGACCGCAGACTTCATTGGATATTCGAGGACCAAGCTCTAACCCCCTAAGAGATTCGTCGCGCAAAGTTCGCCGAGTTGTTCTCGTTGGTGTACGTTCCCGAAGCTCCCCAGTTAGCCGGATGCTGTTTCCAGCAAATTTAGCGCAATGTTTGCACCACACTTCGCGAGCAAAATACTTGCCCATTTGGTACCAAACCCTGTTTGGAGCAGAATTTGGTCCCCATTTTATGTGAATTTAGCAACAAAATTTGTCGACAAATTCCTAGTAAAATTAGAAGGCAGATCGCAAATCGAGTGGAAAGTTTGCAGGCGAAAGTCCATGCCAAATTGGAGCCAAACCTTGGCTTGATTCTGCCCTCGTTATAGAGGGCAGGTCCATCGCACTAAGAGCGGACGTAACTTTGTGCGCAAAAGTGGTGCGTAAACACCACAATGTGCCGTGAAAGACAAAGCGTCGTAAAAAATGTGTTGTAAAAAATAAAATATGGGTATAAATGTATTACACTCCGATTTTTACCGATATTTACTTTCAGAACAAGGTTAGGTTCCCTCTCAGTGCGACCGACCTGCCCTCTACAACGAAGCCGAACGAAGCCGAACGTAGCCAAAGTTTGGCTTCAATTTGACATGGAATCGGTTGCAGTGGACTCAAATACCGAGCCTAATGCGGAAACGTATGGATAGGAATTTGAAGACAAATTTTGATGGAAAATTCAAAGCAAATTGCTCACAGGGTCTCGCTACCTCGAAAGATTTAGGGCAGCGCGCAGAGGTCTCGCTATCGGTTCGGTGGCGAGCACGGGGGATGGATGTGTTCCACGGATGATGCAGATTACCGTAGGTTTTAGCGGGGAAGCATCGCCGGAAGAGATAATAACGGTGTGCAAGCCGTTGCAGGCGATGCGGGCAGCGTTTTGCAACGATGCAGCCTCGGCTTACCGCGTCGATGCACAAGTTCGCGAGCTTTTCTTACGGATCCCACGGGGCCGTGGATCCCGCATCGTTGCTGCCGACTCTCTCTCTCTCTCTCTTTCTCTCTCTCTTTCTCTCCGTGTGTGTGTGTCGCTTGTTATTTCGCCAAGCCTACACAACTTCGAGAGAACATAATCCCCGGCGGGTGCGTCGCTGCGAGACTGCGACATCATCCACCGCGAATTAGTACGTTCCGACACGCGAGCAGAAAATTCGCGGAAGTTTCGCTGGCCCGTGCCCAGGGAAACAGCTCGACGCAGTTCGAAACACCGGGGAAAAAACCTCGTTCGTTTCTTGATCTCTTCTTCTGTATAATCCTGCTTTTTCGACATCCGCAAAATTCGACACGATTCGCAGGACGGTTTTCGAAAGAAAAATTCTCGGCGCTCGTCTTCCTGAAGACGGCGAGGTTCGAAGGTCCATATTTCGTAAATAAATTGTGGAGGAGCGAAACGATGGCTTAAACTCCCCCTAATTTCGCGCCGAACATACGACAGTGGATTTCCAACGAAATCGCTGGTGTCGATCGCGAGGAACGATCGATTTGTCTCGAGGCGATCGAGTTCGCTAATTAAATTGGAAAATTCTCGGGTCGTTCCTTTTAATTTCCGAAGATCCTGGGACACGATCGAACCGCTCCAGTGCCGTACCAAACGAGCACCCCGTCCTCGTATTCCCTTAATTTCCGAGGGTGTCTCGGAATTTCGTCCGCTATCGCTTCCATTTCGACGATGAACGGGCACGGGGTGAAGCGCACCGGCGGTATCTGCGTTCGACGATCCCCCCCTCCCCCAAGTGTAGGTGATAATAACGCCTGTGCACGGCTATGCGAACGGCCCGAGCATTCCACGGCGCATTCGTATGCGCGTTTCTGAACGAACAGTATTTACCCTTAAACGTGTTCGCCGGAACGTGTGCAGCCGTAGACGCGAGCCTCTGTGTAGGCCACGTCGGCCGTTACATATGCATGAGAGCGAGAAGAGCAAGACTACGATGGAACTGAGAGAAACAGGCACATAGAGGTTGAGATTGTGTGAGGGCGAGAGAGATAGAAAGAAGAGCGGACCGCATTAAGGCCATTCTCCGCGGGCTAAACTGGCCCTGAATACGCTTTACGAATCTCCGTCAGCTTCCCGACGTGTTCCCGAGCAGGACAACGCACCTCCAAGACACAAACGATCGAGAACAACGCCCACGCAGCATCCAGGTCCACGATCTCCGGAAGGAATGCTCCCACGTCGAAAACCTCAGCGATTCTAGCCGACCTACTATCCGCGCCAGTTTCTACCACATAGAAATTAATCCGGAAATTTTTTAAGAACATATGCCTGGGCCCAGATTTGCAAAACTTTTACCACGTTTGGACAGCACTTCCAAGGATCTATACAAAAATTTTCAGCTCGGAAGATTCATTTTTTAAAATTATACGATTGTTTCTGGCAACCTGTGCCACCTGGCGCATATTTTTCAATATTCTTGAAGAAGCGTGAACTCTAACATTTTTTGAAGGACGAATCCCGGAGAGCAGATTTGCGAAACTTTTATCACATTCAGACGGTACTTCGAAGTATCTATACAAAAATTTTCAGCTCGGAAAATTAATTTTTTTAAATTATATGACTGCTTTTAGCAACCTGTCCTATCTGGAAAATATTTTTCAATTTTCTTGAAAAAGCGTGGAATCTAACAATTGTTTGAGGACAGGTGCCTAAGCACAGATTTGCGAAACTTTTACGACATTTAGACTGTACTTCGAAGAACGTGTACAAACATTTCCAGCTTGCAAAATTCATTTTTTCTTAAATTATACGACTGCTTATAGCAACCTATGCCACCTACCCATATTTGCCTTGCTCGTAACGGCGCTAGCAATTTTCCAAGATCAAAAGCGCGAGCGCAGATTTGCGAGACTTTTACGACATTTAAGTAGCACTTAGGCGGATCCATACAAAAATTTTCAGCTCGGAAGATCCATTTTCTAGGAAGTTGCAATAACTTTTTGGAGAACTCCTTTTAGGTAGCGACAGCAAGGTTGATCGAAACGATGATGCGAAAGAGTCGAACGAAAATGTTCTCGCGTAACGTAAGACTAGCACTTTACATCCCAGGATTGTTTATATCCACATCGTGGACGGTTCTGTCGAAAAAAATTCTACAAAATCGACCGGTACCGCAGCTGTTCGAGAATGTCTGTCGGCGGTGTCGGGACAGCTATCGAAAATGTTATTGTAACGGTGCTCGTTCGCTGGATCCTTGGCACGACGTCGTGTCAAAGATAAGCGAGAGTTATAGACGAGCATAGCCGTCGACGGTACATCGGTATAGTTATCGGTACGCCCTCCTGTACAATAAGCCTCTCTGTCGATATCGAGCGATCGTCGAGGATTAGAAAGCGGCCGAAGGTGGCCCCGAAATGGCGGTTCGGTTTCACGAAACTGCTGCTGCCGCCTCTCCTTCCCGAGATGATATATCCACGATATCGCGTCTCATATATCGAAAGTAGCTGCCACCGAGGGGCAACACTTACTGCTTCGTTTCGAGTATTATTCTTCCATACGATCGTAAAAGTCGGAAGGCACGCGAAGAAAATTCGAGACATTCCTCTTCCCGAATCGTGCAGTGTAATTTGTTTATCGATCTCACCTCGATCGATCTCAATTTGGATTCTTCATGTACCATTTCATGCATTTCCGACAAAAATAGCTACAGTTACAGTCACAGTGTAAAAATTGAAAGAATCGAACGACAATTTTATTACTTTTCTCCTAGTAAAACTATTGAAACTGAGAGAATGTTCTTAAGTGGCTACTATATCTATAAAATACAAATTTTCTATCTGAATTGCAACAAACTGGAGTGAAATAGAAACGTATTCTCTCTCTTAACACGTTGTGGACCATGGAATTATTTGTCCAGGTTTTAAAATTAATTTTTACAACAGTTGGAGGAAGTGTACTTGGAGGACTATTCAATATCATACCATTTAATTTTTTTCAATTTTTATTCCATTAAATAACTTTAATTTTATGAAATTTTTGAGGTGTCTAGTTTCTAATGTTCTGAAATTCTTCTAATGTTTTTACTGTTTTAAATCACACCTACTCAATTTTGTCATAAGTGCATAAAATCCGCTGTCTGCTTATAACAAATGCGATAAACTTTTATCTCGCAGTCTAATCAGTATTGCAATGAAAGAATTTCGTTTGATTTCTATTTTGTGTCGACCCCTCCGTTTCCGATGACCGCAGACGTTTCCGAACAGGTTTCCGAAGGATTTGAATCTCTCCGAATTTTTCTCCGTGTGAAACGCGTTCCGCTCGAAGAAAACGGCCGCAGTAACAGTTTGTTTGCCGCGGCGGTCATTATGGTCCCGCGGGCCATCGTCGGAGAAAAGCTCGTTAAAATCAAAATGGGACAGTGTCGGGTTGCTCGCGTTGTCAACGGAGAAACACCACCAGTGTAGATACGACGTTCCGAGACGATTATTGCTGGTCGGAGAGCTCTTGTCCGGCGGCTCGGCAAGCTTATTGCTATTTTTCGTTCGACAGTATGCAATCGCGACGGTTTACAAATGGGCTTAACTCGAGGCCGGGCACAGTTTCCGGCGCTGGCGGCATTCCAGACGCCGAATCGCTGCGGCCCGAGATTAGTTTCCTAGTCCTGACACGAAACTACAATAGAAACGGAGACATAAAGCACCGATATTATGGTGCCGCGCTGTCTGAACGCTATCGATCCTTTTTCCGGAGTAATTTTTTAAAGAGGGGATTCTGCTTTTCACTCCCCCCCCCCCCAATCGATTTTTACTTGGGAATTTTCTACAAATATCGATCGCTCTCCATATATCTCAAACCGTACTCCATAAAAAAATATATAACTCACGTAACTTTTGTTGTTTTTCCGTTAAAAAAATCACATGTGTGCTTCAAATGATGATAAATATGTGTGCTAAATACCAATGTGAAAGCTTTCATAGTTTTTCTGAAAAAAAATTATTGAAAATATAGCTTTGGAAACGAAAATAATTTACATTGCAACGCTTCGAATGGCTAATTACGAAATTCATGAGGCACGAAGTTCGTTCTTTCGACAGAAATATCCATAGTTCTTGCTGACCATGAAGTAATATCATTTTTATGCGCACAAAACAAGTTACGATCTCATGCAATTGCGACAGAGTGAAATTTGAAACTGTCCTTGAAAGCATTTGTAAAAAGCATTTCAGAATATTGATTTCCAGTTGATTTTTTGGTCCCTTAGAATCGATGCAATTGTTAGTCTTCTGTTCATAACTGGACTGCAGATTGTTCTGCAAAATTAAAATTTTATGCACCGATTGCGAGTTGCAGGAACTGCATTATTTCTTTTTTTAAGAATTTGATTTGAAAATTGTATGATGAAGTTTATAGAATTTTCATCCGGTTAGTCTTGCCGTGAATGCATAAAATATGCAGTTTATTCATGACCAATCCACCAACTTTTTAATTTTCATGCAGATACACCCAACTTATCAGTTTTTGCAAAATTAAAATTGTGTGCACCGATTGCGAGAAGTAGGAATTGCATTATTTCTGTTTTTAAATTTCTGTTTTTAAATTTCTGTTTTTTGAATTACAGTTGAAAATTGTATAATCTAGTTTATAGAATTTTCTGATATTTTCACTATTTTCTGTTTCATCCCGTTAGTCTTGTCGTGAATGCATAAAATATGCAATTTATTCATGACCAATCAACTAACTTTTTAATTTTCATGCAGATAATCACAACGTTTCTTTTACATATATTCCTTAAACAAAAACTTTGTAAAAAAGGTAACAGAAACTTAACTGTATAAATTCTGAGACAAGTACAGTGAGTCCAAAAAGTATTTGAACGTAAAATTTCTGAGTCTCGAGAAATCGACTATATTTAACCTGTTGCCATTTCGTGAAAAACAATCGCACAGCGATAAATTTGGTCTCATTTGAAAGTTTGAAGACTCTACTTTCGCACGGAATTATTCACTTTCCTCCAAGATATTTATACACGATGCAACGTATTACAAACCGATGACCCATTTTTCATAAAAAATGCTACGAAATGAAACACCTCTAAAAACATCGAAAAATTTTGTTCACGAATGGATCTTCCACGGATTTGAAGATTGAAACCTGCTCTTCAAAACGTGATCTTAAAAATCGGTGTACGATTTTTTCCACTGTTTCATGGAACAAAAACGAGGACCAATTTCGACGGTGCAAAGCCCTTATTTCTCGAAACTGGAAAACTCAGTATTCGAATACTTTTTGGATGCAAACGTGTCTACAAACGTATCTCTTTTTTTCATAATCGTTGGAATTAAATAGTTGATCGTACTGTGTAATAGAATGCAAATCGATTTCAAATCGATTCACGAGCATTACCCACTGGAGGTCTGCGTGATTTTTCTGTTTGCAAGCAATAGTTCGCAAAAACATTAGAAAGGCAAATTGAAACAAGTTTTGCTCGCGTATCGTCTTGCGCAATGATTAAATTACCGTTATCGGGTCGACGTTAAACAATCTATTTTTTGGTGTGAACTGTCGGCCGGTGCGCTATCCAGGCATTTCATTTCGATTGTACGCGTTCCTCCCGGGGTTCCTTGCGGACTGTTTCCCCGATAGATTCGAGTCCCTTCTTGTTATTTAACGATTGTTCGGACGATCCCACGTGTCGGTGACGTGGCCGGAGAAGTGGGAATTTCCCGTGGCCGTCGTTGCATCTGGACCAATTACGCGAACGGCTTAACGAAGTCGGACGCTTCCACAAGGGAAGATCGCGTTAATACCGCTCGGTAATCGCGCGGCCGTTAATCGCAGTTATTTTCTCTCGGGGAATATGAATATCTCGAGGGCAGAGAGACAGAGAGAGAGAGAGAGAGGGGGAGAGACAGCTTTCGAGGACGGAAGAGATTACCGGTGGATTCCTCTCAAGATTGCTTTCAAAATTGCGCGAGCGATACAACAGCTCCTCGGTGGCCATTGTCGCCAGATAAGGGGAGGTAGCACGAATCGAGGGGAAGAAGGCACCCCCTCTCTGCCGGCACCGGATCAGTCACGTGACGTCGTGACTCACGACAGAGACGAATCTCGTCACGTGATCGTGCCGTGGTGGAAGAGTGGGGGAACAGCGTCGTATAAGGGGAAGAAGACAAGTCTTTATCATGGCGCCTCCGTCTGTGACGTATAGCAAGTTGGCGTTTCGCCGGTTTCTAGCGTGCGAAACAATGCGAGACCATGAATATTCGCGGAACCGGAAGTGCCCGCATAAATCTCGCGATTAGCCTCGCGAACGAGTGTTCCTCGGCTCGAACTGGGTCGTCGGAGGTCGTGGCGGGTGGTTGGTCCTCGTCCGGCATTTATCGCGGTGATTTATTTAAATTGACCGAAACGACGGAGCTTCCTGTTCGAGTGGACTCTCCGCCGGAGGACGGCAGCGGCGGCTGCTTCCTTAACCCTTCCGAAATTTATTCCATGGTTATAACGGAACACTAATCTTTCCGAGGTTTATAGAGCTGCGGTTAACGTGGAAACTATATGAAACTCGAAGTGGCACAGTTACGGGGGAGCATACTCGGAGCGGCACAGTTACAGGGAAGTACGCTCGAATCCGTAATTCGCGTATCGAAAGTTTCTTGTTTTTAGTGATTCTGTGAAACTTTTGCCGACGGCAAAGGCTTCTTAAAGCGTGTCTCTGTGCAAAATAAAAATGTTTTAACTCGATCGCAACAAACAGGAATAAAAATGAAAAAATGGAATGGATAACCTGACAGGTTGATAACAGTAGTATATTGTTTTAAAATTCTTCTGTTGCCCTCACAGGTTGATAACAGTAGTATATTGTTTTCAAATTCTTCTGTTGCTCTCACAGGTTTGAAGTCGGAACTTGAGGAATTTGAGAAATGGGGGTTAAAATCTGCATCGCGAGTTGAACACGATGCGAAATGGGTCGCGAAAGGGAAGGTGTAGTTGTCGGACGAGCGTGCTTGTGGATTTACGGTGGTCGGGACGCGTGCACGACTCGAATCCTCCATTATAGTGCTTGTCCACGTATCGAATTTATGGTAAACACCGACAATGAAAATGGAACTCGATTTCCGTGCGGCGCGTGTCGTTCGCGGGCGTCAGGTGCGAAATGGCTCGAGAAAA
Source organism: Halictus ligatus (assembly GCA_028454255.1). Classification (NCBI taxonomy): domain Eukaryota; kingdom Metazoa; phylum Arthropoda; class Insecta; order Hymenoptera; family Halictidae; genus Halictus; species Halictus ligatus. The sequence goes on along the minus strand of CM052142.1, from coordinate 5,443,747 downwards.
TGGCCGGCGATACATTCAAGCATAACGTGTCCCTCGTTGTCCCTACTCCGCTATACGCACGACAAAAACACGGCCATCTTTCCCGCGAACGAAATAGTTTCTCGAGCGGCGCCGAACGCTCGCCTAACTTGACGCGTCTATACTAAACAACTCGAAGTACACCGGTGTCAAAGTCTCATAAGCTCGAAATGTTGACATCATCGCGGCCAGCTGATTACCGATGCACATGTATAACTCACCGGTGGCAGGGGTTAACGAGCAACGTTCGCGAATTCGCTATGAAACTGAATTATTCTTGGCTAATCGAGCCCGGAATTATCTACGGTACACCCGACTCTTTTTTTTTCGTTTAATGAAAACTCGACTGCGATGGTTATCTTGCTCTACTAGTCATTTCTTAACGAAATCGTAACAAACATCGTCGGTAATTTCATCGACGAATTTGTGACAGTTTTTGGGAAATAGGGAACTCAAGCTTTAAAACAAGCCTAATTTTATTATCATTCGAGGTTTTTAAACGAAATTATAACAGTTCAAACATTGTCGATAATTTTCTGAAAATTGCATATTTATCGTTTCCACTTCCCCACCTGTTACTTTATGGAAAAATTTCTTATCGGAAAATAAGTGACAGTTTGTTGGAAGTAGGGGCTTCAAGGTTTAAGACAAGTCTAATTTTATCATCATTCGAGGTTTTTAAACGAACTTATAACAGTTCAACCATCATAAAATATTTTCAGAAAATTTCAAATTTAGTGTCTCTTGCAAATTTGTTGTCGGAAAATTAGTGATAGTGTGTAAAAGTAGGTGCTTCAAGGTTTAAAATAAGCCTAAGTTTATATTGATGCGATTTTTTTTCACGAAATTACAGCAGCTCAAACATCGTCGACAGTTTTTTAAAAATTGAAAATTTAGTGCCTTCGTTTCTCCAATTGTTACAACCTGAAACATTTTTCATGGACAAATTAGTGATAGTGTGTAAAAGTAGAGGTTTCGAGCTTTAGAATAAGCCCCAGTTAATGGTCGTACGATTTTTTCCCCTAAAGTTATAACAGTTCAAACATCGTCAAATATTTTTCTGAAACAGGTATATTTTTCATCAAATGTGATTCAAATGCAATTTAAAATCATCAAATGTAATTTCCGTAAAAGACAGCAATAAACTTGAACCGATTCGATTTCCGGCGGCAGAGTTGCGATCTGTGAAAAATGTATGTTCGGCAACGATGTTTTGATTTCTCGATACACTCGAGGAGAGAAGGAGAACGACCTGGTATAGTTGTCAGCGCGGAAATGGTCGGTTGACTCGCGTAAAATAGTCGAAGGTTGCGAGACCTAAAGAGGAAGCTCGAGGGAAATCCGACGGTAATGGCGAGAGGAGGAAATTGCGAGGACAAGGTTCGCGAGAAATCGCGTCTCGCCCAGGGGAAAATTATTCGAATCGTTTTTTCCTCGAGTGTCTCCGATCGAGCGTGATACAGGAAGCAGTCGACGTTAGCTGCCACGGTTATCTTTACGCTCGGATGGAGCCGTTGTTTTTACGAGTTTTCCTATAACAATTTTTCGGGGAACACTCTGTAATCGCGCGCCTCTCTCTTTCTCTCTCTCTCCCTCTCTCTTGTCGACCCTTGGATAAGCTCGGTCGAGTGTTCTCCGACTGCTTAGATAACGATACCAGACTCTTCATGGCACGCGGATATCACCGATAAGAAGTCGAGTTAAAAGCAAAGTTGAAAATCAGTAATGTTATCAGCAGTATAACTAATCTATCATTAATTAGGATAATCGCGGGTGAAACGAGTAATTATAATCCAAACTCTGTCGGGTTTGGTTCGACATGTTCCGGTCGAAGAAGTACCGGGTTTACCATAAACATTACACTTCCTTGAAAGAGTTGATTCCTCAGGTCATTTGAAGTAACTTTTTCCTTTGCGAAAATGTCCTGCGCGGCTTCGTTCAGGAGTTATTAACGAAAAACACGGACCAATCAGAGCGCGGCTAAGAGAGGCCCCGCGGAGCGTTGGCATTGGCCGAGCCGGAAGCCGTCCGCTGTAGCCGCGCTCGGATTGGTCCTCGTTTTTCGTTAATAACTCGAGAACAAAGCCACGGAGAACATTTTCGCAAAGGAAAAAGTTACTTGAAATCACCTCTGGAATCTGATCTCTTTCGAGGAAGTACATGAGTGGGACGCCATGTTGATACAAAAATACTGAACGATAACTTAGAAGTAATATTTGCGAATTGTGTGCATTTATGACTAAGGTGTTGCAATTTATAATAATGGAGAGATCAAAAGAATAACGTCAATATTTGATGTTGAGCTAGCTACTGTTAGGTTCCTACTGTTTCTTGTTTCCGAGCTCGCTACTGTTGCTTGCGCTGGAAGCCGACAATTTTTATTTTGCATAAAGATTCGTAGTCGAGCAATATGCATAGGCAAAATACACCGGACAAAGTCCTCGCCGGCAATGAGTTCGAAAGACACCTAGTCTTCCGTGTCTTGTGTGCCCGGCCTGCGTCATTAAAATTAGACGATGCTACTTTGCTAACAGGCTCTATTCGAGCATCAATGGCCAACTAGTTTCGTTGCCTAAGCTCCCGTTGAATGGCACGTCAAAGTTACTCGCGGGGTTATTAAATAGATCCATAGAATTCCGCTCGCAGAGTTGAACGGAACGCGCGACAGAATAAACACGTTCACCGGGAGGGGAGAGGGGGTACGAGTCGCGAACTTTGAATATGTATACCTAGTTTGACATAATGCTAGAAATGCGAGGGAGGGGGAGAAAGGAGGGGGAAGGGGGACAAGGTATTCGATTACATTGGGGGAGGCTAGTCCTCGACCCGTATTTCTGTTCCGCCTTTCGGGCAAAATGGGTTTGCCCATTCGTGTTCGATAAAGCGCTCGCGATTGAATCGGGTCAATAGTTTTCCTGGGGCGATTAACGATCTAGCGCATACACACATACACACTGGCAGGCGCCCGCGCGCCGCGCGTTTTCATGCAAATGCACCCGTCGCGTTCGCCGCGCAGGGTGCACCGAAACGCGCGCGCGCGCGAGAAAGAGCGCACGTGCACCGACAGCTCGTTTGTTCAAGAACTGAATTCATTATCGACTACGGATTTTTCATTTATAGCTGCCAGGAAGTATTAAAAAAAAATATCAACAAACCGCCTCCGTTGAATTCGAACCGCCGTGTGCTTCAAAGTTGAATATTGCATCCTTACGGTCACCTTGATATTTCCAAAAAATTGATTTTTTCGGTTTCTTTAAATGTCATGGAATATGTCTACGTTTAGCGGTTTCTCAAAACATCCTCGGTAAAAAAATATGTAACTCCCGTAATTTTGATTGTTTTTACTTGAAAAAACTCATACGCGTGCTACAAGTACCATCAAATACGCGTGAAAAATCCCAATGGAAAAGGTTCGATAATTTTACAGAAAAAATTCCTGTACAGTGGCGCAAAAACGGCCTCAAGGGGGCACTCAGAGTTCGAATGCGAGATTTTCGCAATTTTTTCGAAAAATCCACTTAACCTTTTGCACTAGGATTTTGCACACGTATTTACAGGTGTTCGGAGCATACACGATATTTTTGTCAACTTTCAAAAATCAAAATAGGGTCACATATGTTTACAAAGTATGTTCCGGAAAAAGTGTGTCGACTCTCCTTCTTTGATAATTTAAAAACTCGTGTAAACATTCCTCCGCCGTCGTCTCGATATATTTTCTCGTAATACGTGCCATTAAAAAAAATTCGAAAACCGGTTTCTTTTTGTACACAGCAGAATTCGAAAACCGGTTTCCCTATAAATTTCAAACTGGTCGGGACCTTGGACTAATAAAGCAAGCGAAATTTGCGACTCCTGCGACGGAGAATTATGTTTGCGACCGCTACACAGAAAGTAACTATTTTCGAGCGAGCCCTTGGGTTTTCCGCGTGTTTTGATCCGACGATGGAAGGAGCCCGAAAAACGGGTTCCAGCGTGGCTGCTCGAAGCTAACGATCGTCGTCGGGCTAGTTTGGTAGACAAACTAATTGGCGAGAGGAAGCCTCCAATCATCCTGCCGTCGTAGAGACGGTACGTGTCGTCGACGAAGAATAAACTACCTCGTCGAAGCTCAGGAAGCAGGCACACACACTCTCACTACCTCTCTCCCTCTCTCTCTCTCACGTATACGATGGAGAAGCGCAGTTTCTGCTCTATTCGTTCGCCGAGCGCGAACCGTCGTTTCGTTCCCCTCGAATAACACCTCTCCGCCGTCGTCCATATCTCTGAATGCTTCCCTAACGAGAATTCCGAACGGTCTTGTACGGTTGCATTCGCGCGATATTAAATTTTACTTTCGGAACTGCTCGATTTTCATGGGAATTATCGCCCGAGAGCGCCGGCAGTTGGAAATCGCTCGCGGAATGAGCCCCGGTTCCAATCGGCGGGGTTCGAACCCCGCGAACCTCCTCGGAAATCCGTCAAGGGTGTTTCGAGAAATTTCAAAGACTGTTCTCTACTTGTTGCTGACGGGAGCGAATCGCGCGGTTCCAGAACAGCGACGGGTTTATGTTGAAATAATGTAGTCATTTTGTAAGTAAAACTCACATCCGGGAATGTCATGGCATCGCTTTGGATGTTACAACTTGAAAATAGGCTAATGGAGTGTGCGTCATACGTCGAAATGACGATCGAAAGAAAAATGACGATCGACACGAGACGAGAGTGGGGAAGACGTTAGTTGCACGTCCACCCAAGAATCAGTTCGGTAGAAGAATCGGTTTGGGCAGGACATACCTGGCGCGAATAATAAGTTCGACACAAGAGTCGGTTTAGGCAGGACATATCTGTTATATATATTACGTTCAGAATTCCAAGTTTTTTATTTTATATTGAAGTTCCTTTATTCACTAACGCTGTGCTATATGATAGAATATAACACCATTCCTATCATATCCTCGACAGTTTAACGCTAGAACTACCGAACCAGTCGAAACGACTGCCAGATGATTTTTTCTTTCACGATTAGTGAAACTACGAAGACTATTAGGAGTACATGTTACCATAAAAATCGTATTGTAGCGGCTAGAGACAGATTTGTGGTTTGCACAGCATAAGACGCTGTTTGTGAGAAAACGTCTTTAACGATTTTGGCCACTTGGCAGACAGATGTGTCCTTTGTAGTTCCCAACGACGAACTCAATAGCGCAAGTGGACGCCATGAATTTTGGGTAGTCGAAGGGTCTTCAGCTTAGAGTGTCCCAGCGACGCGTGCCTGGTTTCTATCAACCGGGAAAGCTGGGCCCGTTGACGTAAGCCAGCAGTCCCGTACCGCGCTTAGCATGAGGCCCGGAAGCCACCCCGCTGCATCACCAAAACTAGATTTGTAACAAAACGACGTGCTCACCCTTCTCACGCACAAGGGGCGTGGAGCGTGGGCGTGTTGCTCAAAATTCACTGATTGGTGGAAGTGGACCTAAATTTTACTATACTAATTCAATAAAAATTATTCCAAATAAATTTTATTATAAAAATTTAATTCTAATAAAATCCACCTAAATTTTACTATATTAATTCAATAAAAATTATTCCAAATAAATTTTATTTATATATTTATATTATATTTATAATATAATTATATTCGATATATACCATAATATGCTGGGATATACTAGAATATAACATAGTATAGCAGAATATACCATAATATACCAAAATATACTACAACATACAGTAATATACTAGATGTATGTGGTATAATATACCAAAATATACTGTAATATACCATAATATACTAGAATATAGTAGAATATAAAACAGTATAACATAATATACTTGAATATAGCATAATATACGTGGAAGTAACATAATATACCAAAATATACTATAATATACCATAATCTACTAGAATATACTAGAATATAACACATTCAGGATTCATTGGATGAGTTTCTCGAATGGACTTCCACCAATCAGTCGACATGTTTTGCAGAAGGTAAAAAGGCAGACTACCGACGCGAGAAGTCAGTCTAGACACGGTCAAGTCAGTCTATGCTCAGTCGAGCCACAATCGGGTCCAGTCATAGTTCAGTAGATTTCATCACACAACTGTAGATTTATAATCGCGCTAGATCTAATCACGGCCGCTACTGTGACATCGCTGAGCAAATAAACGACACAGTCACGAAACCTGATTTGAATATTATTTGAAGGAACCCGCCTTCGATAACTCTCCTCCTTCAGCATGAAACCTGAGCAAATTCAATCCTGCTGTTATTATAAACGGACAAGTCAAAGTCACGATCAGGGCTCGGCCGTTCTCAGATCGGAGACCGAACGAGAATCGGCGACAATGTCCGAGACGACCTCCGTCTCGAATTTCTCGTAATTCCGCGACGACAAGGTCCGAGACAGATTAATTTTCGTTCTCCCGCGGCGGGAGCGGTTGTTTGGTCTCCGGTGAGCCGCTCCGTCTGGTAGCTTATGCAAATGTCGGCGGGTACGTGCCTCCGGAAGCCGGGTAACTCGTGGGCGGGCCGATCCGAGCGCAAGCATGCTCGAAGTATCATCGTTACGTCGATGTTTGCGCTCCCGACAATATGTCCGCTGCGTGTTCGAGCACGGTGCACGATCTCCCGTTAATTGTACGCGGCGATACCGCAAAATCCTCTGCTCTGCGACGAGCAGTGGCTTTGCAAGACTCGCGAAAAGTCTTCGCGGACGATGTACCGTGAATTCTCGATATAAGTCCTTGCGAGCCTTGCGTTTTCCTGTACCTGGAACTACCCCCGTTTCTACGTGCAACATTGTATCAGAGAAAGACATTTTCTATCCTTCCTTTCTATCGTTCTATCTTTTTTGTTTATTGAAAGCTTAATTGAAACTCCCCATAGGGGGTTATAACGCTATACATTAGTAATATATGTACATCTTACTGTTAAGCATTAATAATGTAGGAACCGTAGAACACATTAGGTATATAACACATAAGTACATAACTTTAAATCTTTAAATTACATTGCTTGAAAAAATTGAAAAGAAAATTAACATGCCTGAATATTCGGTTCATAAAGTAACGATCTGATATTTAAGGGTGGAAACAATTTGAGCTTCCTTAATTTTTTCATGAGATCAACTCTTTGTGATTCTAACAAGGTACATTGCCAAATGATATGGTTAAAATCTTGAACCTCATTACCGCAGTTACATTTGGGATCATCTATTATGTGTAGTCGTGAAAGAGATGCTGCAAGATGATAGTGATCTGCTCTACAACGATTGAATGTGACAATAAATTGCCGTGATAAACCTCTGCCCGAAAACCATGGTGCAGTCCCATCTCTAACATAATACTGAGAGTATTCCTTGCCTTTAAATTGACCTTGATGCATTGTGAAATCACTAGTACTTTGTCTAGATTTATGTTTAAAAAATTCCCGTAAATCAGAAAATGGAATGACAATACTCTTATTAGCTTGTTCTAGTGTAGGCGACTTAGCTAAATCGTCAACCTCATCATTTCCAACAATGCCTGAATAGGACGGAATCCAAACAAATTCTATGATCGTTCTATCTTATTCTACCCCCGTTTCTACGTGCAACATTATATCAGAGAAAGACATTTTCTATCCTTCTATCTTATTCTTCTGTATATCCCATACAGGACATATAAACGTGACATGGTGAGGGTCACTTACATCTGCAGGGTCACTTACAACGTTCTGCGAGAACCACAGGTTCCGTCTAAATGTCACCCGCCAGAACCGCGCGAGGGACTTGTATCGCGAATTCAGCGTTGTCCTCGGAAAAAATGAGGGGAGAATGGCGGATGAAAAGAAAGCAGCGCGACGAGTTATGGCACATCGCGTTTAACGACGTCGAGCCGCGTTCTACTGCCGGGAAGTTCTAAGCAGTCTTCGCAAAGTATTCGTCGTTCGGGTTTTAATTACCAGAACGTAATTGCAGAGTTCCGACGTTGATTGGACGTCGCGGAAACGACGTCCTCTTCTCCTCTTCTTCTTCGTTTTTCCTCTGTTTTCCCCCCTCTCTCACTCTCTTTCTCTCGCTCTCTCTTGCTCCCTGGCTCCTTCGCGAAGAATTCCCGGCGAAGACGAATCTCTTTGAGGCCGAAAGTGACGCGCGCGGCCGTTACCTCTCTGTGAAAAGCGACGGGTCCAACGAGGTTTTCCCCGAATTAGAAAAGTTCCGGGGCTTCTGGCGATAATTAATGGATCGGTAGTTCGTAGCTTTTACGAGGCTCGCGGAAACGGTGACAGCAACCCTCCAGCAAACTGGACCGAGAGCACCACCGGAGATTCTTTTCAATTATCTCCGGATGCCGCCGCTGCCGCCCGCGCCTCGCCGTCGCGTATTTTCCGCTGCTAACGTCGCTTTGTGTCTTCGACGTCGTTGTCCACTTCTCTGTCGCGGTCGCGATACTTTTTTCAACTTATTCGAGCTCTGTCCGAGTCCGTTGCCGCGGCTCCTCGAGCCGCTCGAACGTGGACGAAGAACGCGATTTTCAAACGCGGCGCTTGTACCTTCCGGAATTGTTGGGTGTTCTTGTTGGGAAATTTTGAGATTCGCTCTTTTTGGGGCCTTCTCGATTGAAATGAACGTGGTGATATTTCTTTCGAAATTGATCGGAATTGATTTTATATATTTATGGAAAGAATGAGTAGATGAAATATACAATAAAAGAGGCGCATCAGATGAATTTAATATGACTGGTGCATTTCACAGAAATTCCACAGAATTTAGTACGATTTTTCCCAAAATTAGATTTTCTTTGTTTCCCCTTTCCTAACAATTGGATACAAAAATTGAAAATTGCTTAAACATCCCCTATGTGTGACTTATTGAAATAATTGACAGAAGAAATCAATTTTTCTGTGATCCCGTTTCTTGATGTGAACAACTTTTAGTTTGCATGAATATCCGCAGTCTAATAATTACAAATAAATTATTAGTAACCAGTTGGACAAGACAGCGAACAGAATCGAAGGAGAAGGTGATTTTTGGCTGGTTTCTGCCCGTTCGTGGCGTATCTTCCAAGGAATCGAGTTTCTGGCTTGGTGCCCAACGGTCGGAGACCCAGACATCGGGTACAGGCCGTAGGCGTTTTATCGTTACCGGTTTTAATTTATCGGCGATGAACGAAATCAACGGCGTCTCCCGTTGCTCGCGGCGACGTCGCATAAATACGCGGTGAACCGGTCGTGGAAACGTGACCTATCGATTCGACAACGGTGAATATTTACACCGCAGATTACTCGTATCCTGGAACGAGTCCACGGTTCCATTTTTAAATTGACGCTCTCGGGAACCGCGCGCGCCTAGGAATGATTCCCCGATGGTATTCTCGAGAACGTGGAAATTTCATATAGCTCGTCCTCTATTATAACGTCGTTGCTCGACGTCCTTTCTGAGACAACTCCCT
>CM052142.1:5225655-5434214 GCA_028454255.1 Halictus ligatus | reverse complement strand
TGTTTTGGACATATATCCAGTAGACACTTTACTAAGCGTGGAAATAAATTTGCTGCCTTTCTCAGCGATATTTAACCTTTGCTCACGAAGGAGGTATGCTAGATTGTTGCAGCAAGCTGGTATCCACGATGCAGGGTATCAAAGGTACCTTCTACTCGATACATGTCCCTGAGCAGACCCGTGTTTTGGACATATATCGAGTAGACACTTTACTAAGCGTGGAAATAAATTTGCTGCCTTTCTCAGCGATATTTAGCCTTTGCTCACGAAGAAGGTATGCTAGATACCATTTCTAGAACCATTTCTGTTGTTCGACCGATAATTTTAGATGTTCGACCGCAATCTGGATATTCGCGGAGCATCCTTCACCCGAGCAGGGTCCAAAGTACCGTCGGGTAGGTGTCAGCGCGCTTTCTCCGGCGCCGCCGGATGTGTCAGTCGTTGTCTGAGCGTTGCACATCTTTTTTTACTTTCGCGGACGGCGCTGCGCGGCGCGGCGCGGCGCGGCTCGTGGCGTCGGGCGTCGTTTCGTCAGAATGGACTTTGCTCGGAGCCGAGGTGTCGTCGGCACCGATTCGCGAAATAGCTGGCAACGAGCACCGTTCGAATCGGCGACGCGGCGGAACCGTGTCGCCCGAGCAACTCTTTCACGTGCGAACAAGGTCCGACATTATAAAAGCGACGCTGCTCGCGGATATCACGAAAAAATCCTCGCGTCGTAAAGGGTTAAGGGTTAATCCGCGAAGCCCGAACCAGAGGACAGAGTCGGCCGCCTCTGTTTCCCGAGTTCCCCGAAGTTTCGAAGCTCGAGAGACGCGTAGAAGCTCGGCGCGAAGATACAAGGGAACCGGAGAAATCCGTGGAGAAGTTTCCGCGAGCGGAGCTCCCGGGGAAGGGGTGAAATAAAAGAACGGCGCGAAGACTGGAAGAGTTGGACGAGGAAGAGAGGGAGAGAGGGGGGGGGGGGTTCTCTTTCTCTGATTCCGATCGGAAGAGAGACCAGCTACTTCAGATCCCAGGCCTGTTTGCCTGCTATTCCTCGCGCCCTTCTGGAATCTGGACTCTTTAATCGGTCCGAGAGCTGATTCGTATCCCGGAGTTGTTTGCCCACCTCTAGATACTCCGTTCGATTGCCCGGATGTCTCGGTTCCCTCCAACGTCCTCTCTCCCTTTTCCCTCGAGCAGGATGCTCCTTTGTTCCGTTCCGTTCCGCTCCTTTTACCCGGGGGCTAATCAACCCTTCACCCGCCGACAACGCAGAGCCGATATTCATCGTGCGCCTCGCCTCTCTGAGCTCCTTTGCGTTCTCTCGCAGCTAATTAACGGCTCTCTCCCAGGGACACCGTGGTCATAGAGTTCGTAGGCTGGAAAAGAACGTGCACTTGTGTGCTTGTTTTTTAAAGCTAGCTTTTCATCATTTTTGTGATTTTTCCGTGCCGCTCTTCAGCTTCATTTAATATTTTTTAAACCAATTAACACTTTTACTGGCAGACCAGAAACCTCAAATATTCCATAAAATCAAGGTAACTTATTTAAAGGAATAAAAATTTAATTTTGTGATATTGGAAAGTCCTCGAACTTTCTTGCATTCTACAGACACTAATCATTATTTGATTACATCCCTCATTTTTAAACCTTATTTTTAACCCTAGCTTTTTATCATTTTTTGTGATTTTTCACTTTGATTGCCACACTAGAAACCTCAATAAAATTCCATAAAATCAGAGTAAGTTATTTAATGGAATAAAAATTGAAAAACGTTAAATTTATGATATTGAGTAGTCCTCCAACTTTCTTGCATTTTACAGACCCTAATCAAATTTGGTGCAGTGAATATATTAACGTAAAAATTCACTTTAGCAATCAACGTGTTAAGATACCTAAAATCGTGGCTCAATTTTGCACAAAAAAAAATTACACAACTTTGTCGTTTGAACCACCCCACTGTCCTACCGGAAAATTTTAGGGCTGTTTTCACCCCTCGTACCTCGAATTAAATAACCGAATATAATCCAAATTGTGCGCTGTTCGGTGTCGTTTTGTCGAGAAGAATATGGCGAGCATTCCGCAGAAAGTTTCGCTAGAAGCTGATTAATGACAACAAAGTTTCGTTATTGGATCGTCCGGTGAATTTTCTTTCAGGAGAGATAACAACCAAGTTCTAATCGAGGACGTAAAGAAAATCGCAAGGCAACCGGTCGGTTTAAAGTAAATTCGGATTTCACGAGTTAAAGTTTCTCCTTGGGGAGCCAGCATAAAAGAAGACTATGCGCGCCTCGGCGAACAGTAAAAGCAGCTTCCCGGCGAACAATGGGGCACGTTGAGCGCGTGGCACCTCGGTCACGCTCCGTCCGCGTGTTCGCCAATAGCACGCGCCTGTCTCGTGTGCAGCGCGCCGGATCGGTATACTAATCGAAGACCGCGAGTTACGAGACGCCGATCCCCGGGAACGTTTCATATTTCTATTCCGAGAGCAAGCCCGTGCTCCTAGGGAGATATCGAGCCGCGAAAGAGGCAACTTCGCCGATAATGGGAAAACTTAACCGCCCGGAGTACACGAATCGCACCGAATTCCCGGCATTCCATATTTCGATAAGAGCGCTCCGGAGATCTCGAAGAATGCTTCCCCAGACACGAGGCCGATATCTTTGCGAATTTCGGAGCGGAACGTTTCTTCCTCGTCCAATCGAATCCGTCGTGGTTTCTCCGAATTTTTTACTCCCCGCTCCGCGTTTTAAACGGGTTGCTGCTGAGAACAGATTTTCCAATATCTCCTCCGTAGCGTCGCGATCGAGGGCGGGGCTAAAAAGTGTTATATTCTTCATTTTACGTTTTAAGTGAATAGAGGAGGAGCGGTGGATTTTTATACAAAATAAAAATTGTCTACATTCGTTACAACATGTGTGAGCTACATTTACAATTTACGTTCATTTTACGTTCCAAGCGAGTAGAGCAGGAGTCTGGATTTTTATGCAAAATGATAATTGTGTACAATCGTTACAATATGCGGCAGCTACATTTTTTTTTTTATTAAGTTTGAAATAATATTTTTCCTGCTCATGGGAGAATGATGCCCATTTTCGTCAGAAATTCGGAGGCTTCTTCAGTATTTTCTCTATAGCATCGCGATCGAGGGCGGGGTTAAAGCGTTACATTCTCCATTTTACGTTTTAAGTGAATAGAGGAGTAAAGGTGGATTTTTATGCAAAATAAAAATTGTCTACATTCGTTACAACATGTGTGAGCTACATTTACAATTTTTATTTTTCTTGATTATTTTATTAAGATTTAAATAATAAAATATTTTTCTAGTCTTGGAGAATATTTTCGCTATTTCAATTTCGAACTGCCCATTTTTATCAGAAATGGCTTCTCCACTATTTCCTCCGTACCGTCGCGAAAGAGGGCGGGGTCGAACCCAGTCAGGGCTCACGGGAAAGGGGCGTGACCAAAGCAAGCGACGAAATGCACGAATCTCCAGCGAGTTTTATTTCGGAGACTCGAATTGCAGGCTGTTCTCCGACAAACCGTGTGTGCGTGACGATGAGTTTTCCTCGTCGGAAGAATTTCGGGTGACAGAACTTAGATAGCAGTTTTCAGCTCTCTTTCTCCTTTCTCTCTAGGATGCCTTGCCGTCTCGTGCGTCACTTTCTCCTTTATCGAGCAACGGCGACAACGACGACGTTCTAAATCGAACGGCGAACCCATCGCGCGCTTTCTCCTCTGCCCGTTTTCTGCATCTGGCTACACGTCGAGTTGCCAGAAAAACCATCAGATTACCTCTGTAGCGACTCCCTGCGCGAGGGGAACATGTGACGGCGGTTGGCTGGTAACTATTAGCAGCTGGAGTGGGGATGATGTGATGTCACGTGTCCTCCTTCTGCAGAAAGTCGCTGGACGAGAATTCTTCTGACAAATTTAGTGGTGGAGAGGGAAGAATTTAACACTGTAACCATCGTTGCTAGTGTGCAGTCTGTACGCTTCCCCCTCCACCGTCAGATTTCCCTCTCGCGACTCCCTGCGCAAGGTGTCAAGTGACGTCACATGATTCCCACTACGAGTAGAACCGAGCCACATTCAGCGCTGAAAGGGGAAGCATTTTGAGGGGAATACTCGTCTTCCACTCTACCCTTCCCCTACTACAACGCCGGTTCCCCCACGCTTCCAACACGCATCGCTCACGTGACCAACCAGTACTGACGGAGAGGTAGTAACCCTTGTTTGGGGTTTGTTGGAGAACAGCCTGCAATTCGAGTCTCCAGAATAAAACTCGCTGGAGATTCGTGCGTTTCGTTGCTTGCTTTGGGCACGCCTCTTGTGAACCCTGACTGGGTTCGACCCCGCCCTCTTTCGTGACGGTACGGAGGAAATAGTGGAGAAGCCATTTCTGATAAAAATGGGCAGTTCGAAATTGAAATAGCGAAAATATTCTCCAAGACTAGAAAGATACTTTCTTATTTAAATCTTAATAAAATGATCAAGAAGAGTAAAAATTGTAAATGTAGCTCGCACATGTTGTAACGAATGTGGACAATTTTTATTTTGCATAAAAACCCACAGCTCCTCCTCGATTCGAAGCAATTCCCCTGATCCGGCGACTCCGTGCTGGCAACGCTCCTGTTGACCACACGCTCCTCGCACTATGCTCGCCTCTCGTGCTGGCAGCGGAGACGTTTTCGCACGCGCGCGACGGTCACTCGCCTCCGCAATTTCGCCGGTGTTTCTCAACGAACGGCGGCTCTCGCGCAATCTCGCCGCTATTTCCGACGAGAAAGAAGAAGCTAGCACGCGCGCTCGCTCGGGATCCGCGCGGAGTCCAAAGTCCAGGACCCGGGGCTCTGTTTATGAACGCTCCGGGACCGTGTTTCTGTTTCCGTGGCTCCGAAGCGTGCCGTGCGCCACGTGCTTGAACAGGTTATTGCACGTGACACACGACTAACGACGAAGCAGGCCAACGCCGCCGTAAACGCGATTTATAGTCGGCGCCGCGGTTCCGCACCTGTTCCGCACCCGTCAACCCCCCTCTCCGTTGGCGACGGCAAATTATATTTTACTCGGCCCCTCGTGGCGATAAAACGACCACGCACGGTTTTTATCCCGCGGCGCCGGGGCCGCGTTTTTTATCGAACGAACCGCGACCGATATAGCAAAGCTGCGGAAGAAGAAACGGCACGAATCGCGGAACGGTAGAGCGAAATAAGCGCGTTTTCAATTTTTGCGTAAGTTTCGGTGAGAATTTTTTGGGAAATTTTTGGGGGGATTGAAGCAGAGTCGACGGCTCGCGGTTAATAATTCGGTCATTCAGGTTCAGGAATCTCCGAAAGAAGGAATTTACGAATTTTATTTTTCCGTTTATTTCCGCGCGACGGTTCGCAATTTGTGTGCGCGCGCATAGTTGCCTTTTCTTAAGCCTCGAGCAATTGTTTTCCCTTCAACGACGACTCGGAAGAATGGAGAAGAATGGAGAAATGAGACTCGACGGTAGCGCGAGCGCGCGCGCGCGCATCTTATTACGGCTGACAGATCAATTTACACGGGGCAGGAAAAGCGTCGCGATTTTCCCCGCTCGTCTTTTTGACGCGACGTGCTCGCCGGTCGGACGCGACCAAATAAAACAGGCTGTGCTCGCGTCCGTCCAGCGCACAGTAAATAAAACGCTATGGAACGGAACGGGACCGAACAAAAGGATTCCGGAATGATTCAATGACTCGCGCGCGATCACCCGAATGTTTATTATCCTTCCGCTCGACCAAACAGAAGCGTACACGCGCGTGTGTACAGTGGACGTTTCATTGTCTGCTTTTTTAATTGTCCGGACAGCTGCGACAACCGGAGAAACAAACGAAACAAAAATTCGAGGACAATGCGAAAGCCGGCAGGTCGATCCGACGGCGCGGACGCGACGATTTGAAACAATTCGAACACGTTCCTTCGCGTTGAAAATGTCCCGTCAATGTTTTCTCGATGTTTACTGCACTTGCCCCCTTACCGTCCCCGCCGCTTGGCGTTGCGCTTCCGGAATTTTTTTCCAACGAGACCGGTCGACGTAGCGGTTTTAAACTTTACGGTCACGTTCGCCGATCTTTACGGTATGCAAATAATATTTTTTGCGAGCGGGTATGACGATCGTATAGAAATGTAGAAATTTTTTTTAAACAAAATTCAAGTCAGGTCTCTCGGCAGTTTTAATTCGCGATATATTCTACAGAGAACCCCTCGACGACAAAGTCCGCTGTTTGGTGAATTTTGGAGTCGACCATCGACGAAAAATCACATGGCGACGGTTCATCCCCCACCTCCCACCTCCTTCCCCACCAGAGACTAGAAGAGTCGACGTTTTATCGAGCCAGCCTGCGTGATAACAGGTTCGTTCGTTCATCCAGCTACCCCGGATCTTTTTGTGTTTCCCTCCCGTCGGATAGAAATACGCTGACGGGCACGTAACCTTTTCCGATCGTGTTTGCGCTGTTGTCGAGCACTTTGTTTCGTTCCGCTTGTAAAATCGGCGAGAACGTCCCGGAGACAGAGAAGATCCACCCGCGGATTACAGCGGACGTTTCGCGCGAACGCCAAACAGAAAATGCTTGAAACCCGGCCGAATAGGACATCCGGGGAACGTTAGTATCGCGAGCGTGGCCTCCCAGTAGGCGTGGCTTCGTTGCTCCCAATTTCAAAGGAGTTAGGAGTCACCGCCCCTTAAATAAACGATACTTGTATCGACTAATAAGTTGCTCCCCATAACTCCAAGTAGGGAGTACAAGAAAAGGGAGATGGATCAAACAGAGTCTCTTACTTCCATTGTGTAGAGCACAGTGGTCTCTCGGTAGTCGTGGCTTCGTTGTTCTCAGCATAGCAAACGTCAAGAGACACGAGGTAGTGGAGCCCGGCAGCGGATTCCTTTCAATTTTACGTAGAACATAAAATAGGCCTTTGAAGGAAATTTAGTAGGTTGGTGTAAAATGCAGGCGTGGCTTCCTAGTGGGCGTGTCACAGGAGCCAAGAGACGTTGGGCCCAATGACTAGGAACACGCTTAACGATTCTACTTAGACAATAAAGAAAGGGGGCTAAGGGTCTGTCTCTACAGAATTCACATGGCTTTCTAGAATATAGGCGTGGCCTTCCAGTAGGCGTGACTACATTGCTGCCGATTCCACCGGAGCTGAGACGCAGTGTTCCGCCAGTAGACAGTGCCATTAGAGACTTTTACTTAGAAAATGGAGAAGAAGAATGCTAGATATCTCTGATGAAAGAATTTACTTTGTAAAATGAAGGCGTAGCCTCTCGGTGGGCGTGGCTTCGTTCCTCCCAGCATAGCAAACACCAAGAAACGCTGTCTCACGAGGTAGCAGACCTGCTCTTTTCAATTTTAGATGGAACATAAAATAGGTGATTGAAGAAAAGTTACTATGCTCGTGTAAAATGCAAGCGTGGCTTCCTAGTGGGCGTGTCACAGGAGCCTGCAGACGGAGGTCCCAAGATCTAGTAACGTGCTTAACAATTGTACTGAGAAAATACAGAAAGGGGGCTAAGGGTATCTCTCTATAGAAATTCAGTTCCCATAATGCAGGTGTAGCTTTCAATAGGCGTGGCTTTCAATAGGCGCGACTTCGTTGCTCCCGATTTCGCCGGAGAAGCACTGTACCGCGAGTAGATAGTGCTCCTAGATACCGTTACTTAGAAAATGGAGGAGAAGGGAACCAGCTATCTCTGAGGAAAGAATTTACTTTGTAGAGCGAAGGCGTGGCTTCTCCATGGGCGTGGCCTCGCAGCTCCCGATTCGAAAGGATTCAGGTGACGCGGCCCCATGAAGTAACGGTTCCAGAGACGGGCAATCTGCTGGCCGCGAATCCAGGCACTCGGTTCTCATTTTTCGCCGAGCAGAATGGAACTTTTAGTGCGCCGCGATAAACAAGGGACAACATGGAAACGCAATTGCGCCGCGTTCCTGGACAAGAACGTGCGGCAGAAACTTTCCGGTTCCATTCCCCATGATCGCGCGCAGTTACCTCGATTCGATGGAGCGAATACTGTTCCTCTCCGCCGCGAATGGCCGAATAAAACGAAACGGGTAAGAAGAAGGAAATTACCACGGTACCGTACGTACCGTCGCGTCGCCGGGGGAAAATCAATATTTTTCGGCGGTCCGTTTTTCTCGGGTGCCGGTGGCCGGTGCTTTTTCGAAATCCTCCTCTCGCCGAGCCGAGAAAGACGAGCGAGCGTGCTCTCGAATAAATAACCATTCCCGGTCGGAGCGGCGAGCTCGCGCGTCACGCCGACGCGAACGCTTTTCGAGCTTCGGGAAACGAAAGCTGCTTTCCGGTCGCCGCTGGGACAAAACCCGCTGCGAACACGAGCGGCGGACCACGAGAAAAATCCAGCTCGGCTCGGCTCGGTCCCGCGAACCCGGTTAAACGGAAAACACTCGGAATTTGAAATGCAAACTCGGTCGAGATAATTAAGCTAACGAGCGCGCGGATTCGAGCCAGGCGATTTTTCTCGTCGCCGCCGCGGGACGTACGAAACGAAAATATCCGCGAGTACCTATTTCAAAAATAATTGAATCCATCGCGACGAGCCCTCGAGGTGTAACGCTCGCGTTGGAGCCGTGCTTGCGAAACGCGCGGGTTCGAAGTTCGCGCGATGATGGAACTTCTTGGCAACTGCGATCACGCAAATTGAGTTTAATTAGCGGGCCTCGGCCCCGCAAGCCCGTGGGACTAATTTCGTTCGTGCCTCGGGGCAGCAGTCCGGTATCGTCGGAACAATTTCCGATAATATTTAGCCCGGTAATATTTAGAAATAGTATTTCGAATAATATTTACTGTTCTTGTTTGACCTCGTTCCCGGAGACGATTCTCCCCGCGTTCCAAGAGAAACGATCACGGTGAACCTCGAGACACGGGGGACGCGATCCGTTATGTCGATTAGAATGCCGAACGCTTAATACAATTGCCGAGATCGAGACGGAAGGAGGCTCGAACGCGAGACTCCCAAAGCGAAACGATCCGCTCGCAAGCGGCGAGAGGCATTCATCGCGGAAAGATTAATCGATTGACTCGAGAATTCATTTAACGCGGATCCGACAAGACGAATGCTCTCGCTTTCCTCCTCTACTGTTCTCCTCGCCGCCAGAGATTCGTTCTCTACGCTCTCGGGCTCGGCCCGAGAGGATTCGATTGTCTATTCGGAGCCTAAAGGGTTTCTAAACAATTTCACTCTCGAGGGGGCCTCCCGAACGATTCTGATACGAATTCAAAGGATTCTATGCAGCAAGATTCTTTTTCAAGACCAGATTGTAATTCTGTTTTATGCTGACGATCATTGTCTTTTAATCGCGGACATTTCTTTCTTCGGCTATCATGGTAGAATGATTTCACATTAGGAAGCGTTCCCGCAGGAATTCTCGTACCTTTCAGGGATTAAATTGAAGCTGGAAGGTCGGTTTTAATGACGAGGGAACTTAGGTTCAAAGGAAAATGCGGAAGCATGTCCAAAAAGAAATTTTTAAATCATGACCGCTAGATAGGCTTTGATGCAGTTTCCAGCGGACTATTCCAGTCGATTTTTGAATGTGTTTCCGTACGAATTTTCAAACGTTCAAAAGCTTAAATTAAAGCTCGAGGATCGCATTTCACTATACCATCAATTAGCTTTGCACAAACATTCGAAATCGTATCGAAAAATTAAAAAACCCGGATAAATCGCTAGCTGAAGAATGAAGGGATTTTAAGGAGTTGCTGCTGGGAAATTTTGAAATATGTTCTCGTAGGATTTTTCAAACGTTCAAAGGCTTAAATTAAAGCTGAAGGGTAGCGCATCAGTGTACCGCCATTTAAGTTAGTAAAAAAATTCGAAATCGTATTGAAAAATTAAAAAATCCCGATAAATCACTCGCTGAAGATTACTGAGGTTTTAAGGGCTTGCTACAGGGCAATTTCAAAATATGTTCTCATAGGATTTTTCAAACGTTTAAAGACTTAAATTAAAATTGAATGATAGCACGTCAATATATCGCCATTTATGGTTCGTAGAAAAATTCGAAATCGTACTGAAAAATTAAAAAATCCCGATGAATCCCTCGCTGAAGATTACTGAGGTTTTAAGGGCTTGCTGCAGGGCAATTTCAAAATATGTTCTCGTAGGATTTTTCAAACGTTTAAAGGCTTAAATAAAAGCTCAAGGATGGCAGTTCACTATACAATTAAGATCTATGTCAATTAGGACTGCAGAACAATTCGAGATCGTATTGAAAACTTAAAAAATCCCGCTCAATCGTTTGAAGACCGGAACACCAGCGTTCACAAAAGTTCCGGGGCAAGAGTGTCGCGCAACATCCATTTTGTCGATGTGTTCGCGGGAGAGGGTTGACGCGTTTATTTATGCCGGCATCTCGGAATCTCGGTCCCGCGATTCACAGGATCTTCCAGCGGGTTTGGACCGTTGACGAGTTGGATCGTTATTTTCATCGCTGTCCGGAGCGTCGACGAGGGTGAGAGAACAGCGAGATCCGATCTCTTCGCGTTTCCGAGGAGCTGATAAATTGCGCGAACTTCGCGCCTTTCTTCGCCGTCCGTTATCGCGTCCGGTCCGGTGGTCGCATAATTGCTCGCGATCTATGTCGCCGAAAGAGTTCTCGGCGTCGAGATATCAAATCCATCGGGGCAATTTTAACACCGATTTTAACACTGTGGGCTCTGCTTTTCTGCTTCAAAATTAAACTGTGGTTTGTGTATTAATCACAAAGTAAACGGTCGAATAAAAATATAAATTACAATAAAAATAGCGAAACATCTAGGCGCCATTCTCATGGAATCTT
Source organism: Halictus ligatus (assembly GCA_028454255.1). NCBI lineage: Eukaryota > Metazoa > Arthropoda > Insecta > Hymenoptera > Halictidae > Halictus > Halictus ligatus. The sequence continues at coordinate 5,423,397 of CM052142.1, read as the reverse complement.
CCGGAACCATCGACACCGGGCCACTCGAAAATCCGTGTAGAATAGTGCGTGCGTGTCATTGTTCGCGGGGTAGAAAGAGAATGGAAGTGGGTTAGGTTCGCGGCTCCGTTCGCTTTCTTTTCGGCCTGGAAGCGAGTTCTCGCGGGCCGATGTGTCTTCGGAGTCTCGGCCCGGCCCGTTACCCGAAAGTTTCCGGTTGTCCGTCGAACTGCGACGTCCGGGCAACTTCCGAAACGTCCTCGACATCAAAGACGCGTTAGAGGGCCCCTGTAGGTCGCGCGCAGTTTGTCTTTCGCGTTAATAAATTCCCGGATGTTCGCGCGCGCTCACGCTCGTCGAGTCGCCGCGAATTTTCAGCGATAAATCTTTCACAGGCTGACACACGGCGATGGCCGACGGTGTTACGGGGCGGGACGGGGGAGGCTCGCGTAGCGCGTTCGATCGCGATTATTATTACGAGCTGATAAACGGAACACGCGCGCGATGGGCGTGTCCTCTGTCGCGTCGGGACGCCTCGCTTCGTAACGATCGCACTTCGAACTCTGTGCACATCCTGTGCAATTATACCCGAACATATCGCGTGCGCCCGTCGCTTTTCCATTCGTATTACGGCACGGCCGGAACAATCGTTCGCGAACAGGGCCGTGTTATTATCTCCGCCGAGAGGGAGTTATGGCGTCCGATTCGACTTAGCGCTGCGCGACGAGTGATCGATCCGCCACTTGATCGCCGTTGCCGCTTCCGGGCGACCATTCTTCGGTATCTACTCGAGGATCGGTCCTTCCTCGACAGAACAAAGACGACGCAGCGATCGTCCGTAACACGGCGAACACCCGGAAGCTGTGTACGTAAGCGAGACTCGATTCAAAATGCTTTTCAGTGGAATATTTGAACGCTCCGGGGCTTGAATTAGAGGTGGAATCTCGCAGTTAATCATACAGTCATTAACACGTGCGCTACCGGCGTCATACGTGTCGTCCGCGATCCTGAAATCTACACGAAGATTGTTAAATTAATTTTAGCCATTCACGTGCTGAAAGTCATGCTACATTGCATATTAATATGCAGGCTCTTCGAGATCTTGCGACCGTCTTTTGCTGAACTGTTTCAATACTTTGTAACCGACGAACTAAAAATACTTTAAAAATATTAATATTTATATTATAATATTTAATATTTTAATTTTTTAATATTGCAACATTGTAATACTGTAATATTTTAATATTTTAATATTTCCATATTGAACATTTTAATGTTTTCATATTTAATATTCTAACATTATTTCTCATTTTAATATTGTAATATTTGTTAAAATATTTTAGCAATAAGGAATCTGACTAAACGAAAATGGCGAACGCGTTCACACACTGTGGATTTTATGCATTTACAAAAATACACAGGAGAAACACAGAACATAGCAAAATAATTAGTTAGAATATAGAAACATATTATTTTCGTATTAAGCCGCTTGAGAAATGTTTATTTTCACCCGAGAGAATGTATCTTTTCCAGAAAGATCGGCAGTGAATCAACAAGAAATCATCGCAACGAATAGGAAGCTTGATCGGGTCGACGAAAAATACAATTAAAATCGGACTGTCGGGCTAGTTAACAACAGTCGCGATAATTGCAATTATCGAAGTGGAACGCAATCGCAATTTTCGTCCGATCGTTTTCGCTGAAACGGACGAATGGACCTGGTAGATTCGAGTGGCGTTGATCCTCGATCGCAATTTTCCATTTCCTCCTTGTTTCCATCCGTTCGTTATCTAGGTACTTCTCTCGCAACGTTCTCCGTTCGAGAGCTCCTTTGTTCTTTCGTTTCTCCGGTGGACTCTCATTTAGCCTGGCCCTTTTTCCCTATCGTCGGAGACAAATGCGACGCGTCTCTACGCGGTCGACGACCAATCGAACCTTGTCCCACGGTTTTCCATTGTGCCGGTGGGGGACATCGTGGTTTCGCTCGAATTTCCCCGGTCCTCCCCTCGCCGTCGACCGAGAGTAATTTCCCGAATTTCCCCGCAGCGACGCGACCCGCGTTTTTGAAGCCGCAAGCCCGTAAAAAGTTCGATTCCGTGGCAGCAGCTTAGAGTAACCGGGTCGAGGAGGGAAATTCGCGGAAAATTGTCGGACCGCTGCCCCGGTGGAAACGGTTGCGGTAACGTTTTTCCCCGAGGCCGCAACGATTTAATCGCGACGCTCCGTCGAATCAATTAGGAAAGATCCTTCCTTATGTTTATTCAAACAGCGTTCCCCGTAAAATTGAATTTTACACTCGACTCGCTTTATGAAATTTCAAATTAGGCGCGGACCGGCAGCGTCGTGCTCTCTTCCCTTATTAAAACTCGACGAACCGCTGCCGCGTTTCCACCATCTTCCGGCTTGCTCTCTAATTATATCTTCATACGGCGCGCTATAGCGTTCGTCGCGAGACGATATTACTCCCGGCCGCTTTGTTCCTTTCCGGATTCAGCGAAATGTGTCAGCTACTCGAAAAATAAAACCCCGGCATCAGATGTATCGTGCCTCGACCACACTACCGTGTCGTTCACAATTTTTTCGTACGAAACCGCTCGACCCACAGATCTTAAACTTCGCAGACATGTTTGCCCATCTTTAGAGAAGGCAACAATAATTTTTGCAAACGCTACTCTGATCGTATCAACATTTGTATGTAAAATTAAGCTATCCAAGGTGGAAGCCTCGGGAACCGTCTCAACCCTGGGCGGGCTGTGTTTTGGGAATTTTTCTGAAAGGAACCAGTAAACCTGGCAATTCCAAACTTTGCAGACGCGTTACCCATCTTTAGAGAAGGCAATAACAATTTTTGCAAATGGCTATTTCGATCGTATCAAAATCTGTGTGGAGAATTAGGCTATCGAAAGTCGAAACCTCAAAAACGATCTCAATCCGAGGCTGGGTGAACTTTGGGAATTTCTCTGAAACGATTTAGTGATCCTGGGAACTTCAAAGTTTGCAGACATATTTACCCATCTTTAGAGAGGGCAACATCAATTTTTGCAAGCGGATACTGTGATGGTATCGACATATGTATGCAAAATTAGGCTATCGAATACAACATAGATTATAGAAACGGTCTTAGCCTGAGGCTGAGTGAGTTTTGGAATTTTTCTGAAAGGAACCAGTAAACCTAGCTATTTCAAACTTTGCAGACATGTTTATCCATCTTTCAAGAAGGTAGCAACAATTTTTACAAGCCACTTCAGGAATCGTATCAAAAGATGTATGCAGAATTAGGCTATCGAAAGTGGAAGCTTCAGAAACGATTTTAATCCTAGGCTGGGCGATCTTTGGGAATTTTTCTGAAAGGAACCAGTAAATCATGCGAATTCAAACTTTGCAGACGTATTTACCCATCTTCGGAGAAGGTAACAACAATTTTTGCAAGTGGCTATTGTGATCGTATCAAAATCTGTATGCAGAATTAGGCTGTCGTTAGTGGAATCTTCAGAATCGATCTCAATCCGAAGCTGGGTGAATTTTGGGAATTTTTCTGAACGGCACTATTCAACCTGGCAATTTCAAATTTCGGAGACGTGTTTGTCCATCTTTCGACGAGGTAACAACAATATTTGCAAGAACCTTTCCGAGTTCGGAACATGTTAGCACCGAAGAATGGCAAGTCCCGCTAATTAGTCGGCAGTGAGTAGTCGAACGACGATTTCGGGAACCGTTTCCGCCGTGGCAGAAGTCTATTTACTCTCTCGGTTCTGCGACAGAGTTGCTCTGCTCAGAGTTGCCAGCCCTCCGATTGCTATTGAATTTTCGAGTTCGTACTCGCCGCAGCGTTGGCTGCGAAAACCGCGGAGAAAGCGGGGCGGGGACGATCGAATAAATCGGCGGCCGAGAATAGAGCCGCGGAGAACGCAGAGAGCATTACCGAAGAGGAAAGTTAATTTTAGTTAAGATTATGGTTCGGTTGGCAAGCGTTTCGTGCCGCGGCGTGCTCGGAACCGCGTCCTCTCGCCTGGCGGACCGGTCGCGCCACAATAAGCCGTGAATTATGAGCTGGACAATCGCGCGAATCCGAACGCGAATGCGAATTCACGGGAAACGTCGAGAGATGGATTGCGAGCGGATCGATGGATCGGCGGTAGACAAATCGCTTCGAACGCCGGCTTTCCATCGCGGATTTCTGCCTTCCCTCCGTAACGTCGCGTCGTTGTCAGGTGTTCGCTACTGCAAACAGAGACGTAACAGCCGCGACCGCTCTCTAGCAGCGCGCTTTGTTTTGCGATCACGGGCGGCTGCGCGTGTCTCGCGTACGCAACATAGTAATCCGGGAAACTTGACAGTCTACCGAATTGTCGAAGGACAAAAACGTAGAACTGCAGTGAATCGAACGATTCAACGAAAATTCCATTACAAAAGACTAGAAAAATGTTACGGATCCACCGCCATTTTCGACCAGGACATGCCAGAATCTTTGGCGAGTGGAATTTGTTGCGTTCAATGCGCTGCCTCGCATTCGGCAAATTTCTTGTCGAAAGGGCACTTACCGGCTTACCAGGTCAAAATCCCTGGTTCTCCAAGAGTTTCGAGTAAAGCCCCTTTGTTTTAAGGTAGACTGCGCTCGGAAACTTCGCTGATAAATCCTCCGAACGGGCCCAGGACCTTGTTCAGACATATTCTAGAGCTCTCGAAGGGAACGGGACACGCGGAGAATTTATTTAATTTAGCCAGGATCCAGTCTAGATCAAACTCCAAGACACCTGGCATTTCGCTATTTAATCCAGGATTGCTAAGTGCTAGAATCAACTGACAGATCAACCCCTACGACATTGCAAATCCTCGAAGAAGAGCCAGAGTCCTCCCATTTAGCCGGAGTAGCTGAATAGTTAGTAGAAAATATTCGATACTCCGGTGGGGATATCTGGAACGTAACGCGAGCGTGACCTATCAGTAGGCGTGGCTTAGTTGCTCCCAATGCCAACATTGCACCCAAGTTAAATAAACGATATTTGTATCGACTAATAACTTTCCCCCTACAGCTCAAACTAGGCAGTACAAGAAAAGGGGAATGTATTAAACAAGGTATCTTACTTCCATTGTATAAAGCATAGGCGTTGTCTCTCGGTAGGCGTGGCTTCGTTGCTCCCACCACTGCAAATGCCAAGAGACACTGTCACACGAGGTAGCAGACTTGCTTCTTTCGATTTAGATGGGACGTAAAATAGGTCTCTCCGAACAAAATTTACTATGCTCGTGTAAAATGCAGGCGTGGCTTCCTAGTGGGCGTGTCACAGGAGTTAGAAGACGGTGGTCCCAAGGACTAGTAACAGGCTTAACAATTCTACCTAGATATTAGAGAAAGGGGGCTAAAGGTCTCTCTCTACAGTATTTACTTGGCTTTCTAGAATATAAGAATAGCCTTCCAGTAGGCGTGGCTTCGTTGCTCCCGAATCCACCGGAGCCGAGAGACAGTTTTGTAAGAGTGGACAGTGCTTCTGGAGATTTTTACTTGGACAATGGAGAAGAAGAGACCTATATCTTTCTAGATCTCTAATTTACTTTATATAGTGAAGGCGTGGCCTCTCGGTGGGCGTGGCTTCGTTGTTCTCGAATCCACCGGAGCCAAGAGACAGTTTTCTAAGAGTAGACAGTGCTTCTAGAGACTTTTACTCGGAAAATGGAGAAGAAGTGACCTATATCTTTCTAGATCTCTAATTTACTTTACATAGTGAAGGAGTGGCCTCTCGGTGGGCGTGGCTTCAGCTGCCCCGCTTCCAAAGGATCCAGGGGACGCGGCCCCGTGAAGTAACAGTTCCAGAGGGCGATTCCCAGCGTAGATTTCCATTCGATCAGATTCGTGCGTTGGAATGAATCGAAATAATACAACAACTATAGCGTCTCGCGTCGGAACCGTCAACGAGCGGACACCAAAGACAAGTTCAACTGAACTCATGGACGGTCAAGGCCTGCTATTTCTCTCGCGGCTCGATCACGCGCGACTCAACGTCCCGAAGCAGGCGATTCTCGATGTAACCGGCGGATCATAGGACTCCCGCGTGTGTACTCTCTCGTAACCTTTATCCGCATAATAGCGTGCTACCAGCGAGGGGAGCTTGCCTAGGTAATCGCGTTAGTTGGAGAACGCCGGCTTAAAGCAGCACGTCAGGGGCCAACAAACTTTCGCGCTCAGCCCTTTTGTTCCTTCCGGGATGGTACATCCGGGTCGGGGGAGTCTTTCCTACGCCTGTCCGCTCCCGTTTTCTTCGACTCGTCGCACCCGTCGCTTTGCATCGAACCCCGTTCCCGGGTCGTGCTTAACCCCCTCGCGCTATCATTTATTTCAGCGGTTACACGTGCTGCGAACTCTTCCCAGCGAACTGCTCCGAGAATTCCGGGGAAACCATTTTCCAGCCGGGCTTGTGCTCCGCTGGAGAAACATACAGTCGGGGACGAAATTACGCAGATGGCATCTCGAAGAAAAAAATAAATGGACGCTGAGGAGAAAATATTACGCGTTGCCCAGTGAATTAATTCGTTTAATGTTTGTCAGAAAGAAATTGTACTCGTTTAGAGCAGATTTGCAAAAGTTTTTATTTCGCAAATGGCGTCCGTGGAATTATGTCCCGGACTGTAGGCGAGGAAGAGGAAGAGAGGATTTTATTCCTGTTTCGGGGAAAGCGGGCTGCGGATATTTATACGGAGCCACGTAGACGTCGGTGGCTTTCCTTAAGAATTGTAAATAAATTGGGAATGATGGAACAGTGTATGTTTAAATTGTTCAACCCTTAACCGTCCGGAGGTATTTCGAGTTTACTTCCCACCAGGTCCAAGCTACTTTTCATACGAAGGGAAATTGTGGAGTCAGCATTTTTATATCAAGTATGGAAAGGAAATTTAAATATTTATACTATTAATTAATTTGGTTCATAATTTGGTTATTAATTAAATTGGACTCATAAAATAGAAGTGCCATGCCGCTTATGTGGCGGCGTTGGTCCGTTAAGGGCCCGGGACAGTCACGGTTTTAATTAATACTTAAGATCAGGAAGATTTCAATTACGACTTAAAATCCGTAAGAACCTTCCTCTTTCAAAAATATTCTTATAGATGTACTTATCGCGAATCTACGAAGACCGGGCCCTCAACCCTTTCGTCTCTGAATATAGACATTGAAATTAAAACAATTACAGTGTAATGGATATGTAGAAGTTGGACTAAAAATAACAGGTTTTCACACTCAAATTCTTCCTATCGTAGTGGGGGTAGGGGGTGAAAGGTGGTACACACGTGTGCCACCAGGGTTTTTCTTTCTTGACCTTCCAATAATTTTTTAATCAGGCTGGTACATGTGTGTATGGCTCGGGACGAAAGGGTTAAGGGTTATATTATATGCTTCTACAGTTCTGCATACGGTCTGCATTTTTCTCGCGAACGCATAAAATCCGCAGTCTACGGGGAAGAAATTCGCAACCTGGAAGCTGGTACAGGATACTCGGTCCCATAAACACAGAGCTTCACGTCCCTCTATCCAGCATGTTGAATTGCAAGCTCGAAACTCCTCCGGACAGTATTCCCACGACTCCTGGACGTCTCTCTGGTCACACGTGGCGACTAGACGTCCGATTTCCGGTTCTCGGCGCGAGCCGGAACTGCGAGGACAACGATCGCAGATAAAGAGAGAGAGAGAGAAAGAGAGGGAGAGAGACGGAGAAGGGAGGTGCCATCCGGATATTGCGATTTATTTGAAATTTCCTGGGCAAGCTGGAGGACTCTGCCGGCAGAAAAGCTCGAAAAATTCGGTGTTTGTCGTGGCGGGATCGCTCGGTCCAACAATGCCGATCGATTCCCGCGTGGTCGATGGTTTTTATTGACTCTCTCACGTTCGCCATGGAGAAGGGGACACGACGGTCCGGGTCCCTCTTCGATCGACAAAGCACCGCGGCCTCCATAAACTTCTCGAGGATTATTTCCTTCGCGAAGAAATTACCCGAGGCTCGCTCGCTATTCCACGATTTTCAAGTGTCCTCCTCCGCTCCTCGCGTAGCCGCAAGAGTGCCCTCTTCCACCCTGGGCGCAATTTCGCCGTGGCGAAGCGTTCCGGAGCGGCGCGGCGCGGCGCGGAACGTTTGTCTCTGCGAAGCGAGCCCGAGCGATCTGGAAGGAAAAGATGCGCGCCGAGGAAGAGAATCCTCTTGACCCAAGTACGCTCCGCGAGATGAAAATCTGATCCCGACGATATCGCTTCGGGAACCACCGGAAACCGAGGATTCTCCGCTCGCGGGGCCGCTGAACGCCGTTTAGATCTGCTCGAGAAAGAGAGAGAGAGAGAGAGAGAGAGAGAGAGAGAGAACTTGCATTATACTTCGTGGAAGGGCCGTGATGCTCGAACCTAATTGCGACAGATATCGTAGACACAGCCAGAATCGCCAGGTCAGGAGAATTGACTCGAATCGGGGGGAGAAACTTACCCCCTCCTCGCCAGGAGCGGATCACGTGCTATCGTGACGCAGGCACCGCAAAAATGAAACGCGTCACGTGACCCGGCCGTGGCGGAAGCGTGGGGGAATAGCGCGGTAGAAGGGGAAGGGTAGAGTGGGGAGACAAATCTTAATCTGGTGACCAGTGTCGCCTAAGAGGGAACACGAATAGAGGGGAAATAGCCACCCTCTCTCCGCTAGGATCGGATCACGTGACCCGGCCGTGGCGGAAGCGTGGGGGAACGGGGTCCTAAAAGAGGAAGGGCAGAGTGTGGGACAAGTCTCTTAGAAGGGGAAGGGTAGAGTGGGAGTCAAGTCTTAATCTGACGACTTTTTCTGTGGGATATAACCGTAGTCGCGTGATGAGGGGAGATAGCAGAAATCGAGGGGAAAAAGGTTTCCCCCTCTCTGCCAGTACCAGTTGGATCAGTCACGTGACGTTGTGACATATGCAAGACAGAGACGAAACGTGTCACGTGACCGTGTCGTGGCCGAAGGGTGGGGGAACGGCGTCCTAAAAGGGAAAGGGCAGAGTGGAACACAAGTCTCCTGTCTATGGGATATAATTATAGTTGCCAGATGAGAGGAGGTAGCACAAATCGAGAGAAAATTGTTACCCCCTCTCTATGCCAGTACCGGATCGATCATGTGACAGTACGATACATGATACGCACGAAACGCGGTCACGTGACCCGACCGTGGCGGAAGCGTGGGGGAACAGCGTCCTAGAAGGGGAAGGTAGAATGGGGACTCTTTCAGTTGTACCAACATCGTTTGCATGGCATTGTTTCACGCTTAAAGGGAGCTTCTACTGTAACGGCGATTTTTAAGAATTATTACGGAATAACTATCAAATACACGCCTGATAGAAAATTAGTTTTCTTCGTAGAAGATGGTCGGCGGTCGGTTCGGGTATCCAGGATAATTTTCGTTCGCGGTTCCTCGGTGTCCCAGGTGCGAGAAAGTTGTGTCGGTGTGACGAATCTGGAAGAGAGTACCCGATCCCGGTATAATTAATAATTTCAATTAACCTGGCACGGTCGCAGCAGACCCGCGTCGATGTTTCAACAACTTTCGGTTATATTTCGGGTACGGGGAAGAACGGATTCGGGAGTACACGTCGGTTTCAATTAACTGGATTGCCGTTGTGCCGCCTCGATTTATTCTCTCCCGTTCCCTGCCTCCCCCCGCCCCTTCCGGTTCTATTCTTTTGCCGGGCTACGATCGGGAATCGATAGAGTCCCCCTGTCCCTATTTCGTTAATGTAAATTCAGTACTAGTTTCCACCTCGCAAGATCGACCGTCACTCGTCCCTTGTTTTTTTCCCTCCTCTCCATTCTCGCCGCCCCCTTTTTCCGGCGACATCTCGATACGCTTTCATTTCCGTATTCATCGCATCCCATCGACCCTTTCGGGCGACTCCGGTGCTCCGGGCCGATGCAAATATCGGGATTACGTCAAAAACGGTCCCGACAGTTGTTTACATGGCGAAATGAAAAAACCGTGGCCTCTGTCGGGGCCGATGAACTTCCCAGGCGTGTTTCGAGACGATTCACTGCAGCCGATAGAAGTATGCTCCTCGAGGAAGCTGCGAATCCGAGAACTGTTCGCTGTTTCTGCGCAGAATAGGCGTGGTCTGGCGAGGCGGGGCGGGGCGGAGCCTGGCACAGGGAGGCGGGGCCTGGAGCTGCGGGCGTGGTTTGTTTCGTTGAGGCGGGGCCCGGTGGCTCGCGACTCTCGGCCAAGCGAAAAATTGAATAATATTGAATTGCATTTTGTTGTGACATAAATACATTTGACTGTGACTGCCATGTACGTTCTTTTTAAATAAAAATGTACCCTCTAGCAAGCGAATAAACCTGGGAAAAGCATCCAGAGTGGAGTACAGCTTTATAAAAATTTCTGAGAGGATTGCTCGCCGGCAGGATGAGCATTAAAATCCGGAATACGATCGAACTTGTTTACGTCGCATCTCCAAGTGCTATTAATTAAATCAATTTTCGCGGGAGACTCGGGCGAAGCCTTTTGAACGACTCCCACAAGCTTCAAACTCGATTCTACACCGTCCAAGCAATTCTGTTCGAGGAGCATTCAACAAGAAGCCTGTTCCGTGCGCGGGAAATTCGAATCCGGAAACTTTTCTCGGCGAATCGCGTCCCGTAGCCGGAAACTTTCGAGCTTCGGAACTTCGCCGAATTTCTTCGGGCAAAGGGAATTCCGTAAAATAAATTCCCCGTCGATCGGCAAGATCTCTTTTTCGATCGTTCTCCATCTCTTTCTCGCTCTCTCCTTTTCTGTTTATCGGAGTGGCTCGAGGCGGAAAAAAATTAACGATTCCATCCGGGGGATGGGAAAAAGAGGGATAAGCCGGGGAAGCGAGGAAGCTTGTAGATCATCTTCGAAGTGTGAAATCCCCTTTGGGAGATCCTGCGCGCCGGGTGTTCGATCTTCGGCCATCCAAGTATCCGTTCTTTCTTCCGTTTCGATCCTGATCCGCTTACCCCCGCCGGAAGGGAATTTATTTGCGACGGGCAGTCGCGATACCGAGAGCCCGTAACTGCCCCCGGAAAAGCTCGCCGAACTTCGAGATCGTGTTCGCCTGTTGGACAACGTTCCTCCGAAAGAATGCTTCGAGACGCTCCGAACAATATCTACGAATTTTCGCCACCCGCGATACCACCGGGTAGAAAATATGATCTCTTTACCTTTATGTATATTTATGTATATTTATGTATATTTATGCATATTTACTAGGGGTGTGCGAGAACTCCAAATGTCGGGAACCCGATCGGGGCGAGTCGGTTAGGGGTCCGGTCGGACTCCTGATAATTTCGAGATTCCCGAAAGAATCGGGTTTCCCGAAAATGTCAATTTTCCGTTAGGGAATCCCGGAAATTTCGATTTCCCTTTAGGAAATCCCGAAAATTTCGATTTCCCTTTAGGAAATCCCGAAAATTTCGATTTTCCTTTAGGAGATTCCGAAAATTTCGATTTCCCTTTAGGAAATCCCTTAAAATTTCAATTTCCCTGTAGGAAATCCCAAAAATTTCGATTCTCCTTTAGGAAATCCCGAAGGTTTCGGTTACCCTTTAGGAAATCCCGAAAATTTCGATTTCCCTTTAGGAAATCCCGAAAATTTCAATTTCCCTTTAGGAAATCCCGAAAATTTCAATTTCCCTGTAGGAAATCCCAAAAATTTCAATTTCCCTTTAGGAAATCCCAGAAATTTCGATTCTCCTTTAGGAAATCCCGAAGGTTTCGGTTACCCTTTAGGAAATCCCGAAAATTTCGATTTCCCTTTAGGAAATCCCGAAAATTTCAATTTCCCTTTAGGAAATCCCGAAAATTTCAATTTCCCTGTAGGAAATCCCGAAAATTTCAATTTCCCTGTAGGAAATCCCAAAAATTTCGATTCTCCTTTAGGAAATCCGAAAATTTCGATTACCCTCTAGGGAATCCCGATTATTTCGAGAATCTCGAAATTTTCGGCTACCCATCTCGAACCCGAAAAAATTTCGTGTTCCCGATTCCGGGTTCTCGCACACATGATACTTTACATCTTCTTAGGGGATGCAACGATCCTTCCACGTATGTCGTGAAAACATGTAAAAATTTCCGAGCTACTGCAGGTCCCGGTTTCGATGAGATGTCACGGGTTGCATCGAAAGCGTCGGGGATTTGAGAAAGAAAAAAATTTGTCAATAATTCAAAATCGTACGAACCGAATATGAAGTCCCCGGTTCTGATTGTTTGGGTACACGGTGGCTGGAATTATTCGTGAAACTGTGGAAAATAGAGGGGAGACGTTCCTCGCAGGCTTCCGTTCGTTGCGCAAAGGCGAAAAAGAAGGGAGAGGTCGTTTCGGTTCTTTTCCTCGCGGAATTTCATCGAGGGACGGGCGTACCGGAAATTACGCGGTCGGTTTCACTTCGAAACTTGCCCGACGGGGGTGGACAGGACGCGACGATGAGCTTCGAGCACCGGCGCGACGTGGCACAGCAACTCTTGATAAACTGTCGCTCTTTGTTGCCGCTCGTGCGAGAGATTTTCACAGTTCGCGCTCTTTGTGCCGTGACTCGATCGATCGGCTGCTTCGACAGGTCCACCGCTTGACCGGTCTTAAAAAATCAACTTTTCCTTGTGCAGCCTCGGAGAACACGCTTCCAAAAACATGTATCCTTCGCGTCGTGTCCGACCTGTCATACGTTCAATAGTTCAACAGCCAATGACGTTTATCCCGACATGCTTGTATCTCGAGTAAGGCAAAAGATTATGATTAACCTTTAATCCGAAATCTTGTAGCTATGCTCCTTCGTTCTATTATTGGTTTTGTTGCGTTCCAAAGAGAATTAACAGTAGAACGACCGAGCAATAAATGCGACTGACGTACATTGCTTTGTAACAGTGACAAGACTGTGCCTATTCAGACTTCATACAACTTTTATTGTAATATGAGCTTCAATGAAGAGGTTCATCAAAAAATTTCCGATGAAAACATTTTTACAATTTCAGTAATTGTAAAAGAAAAAATTAGGAACCAGTCATTTTGACTGATCCGGTGGTTATAGTGTTAAGACTGTTTACTCGATATATGTCCAGAACACGGGTCTAGCCACTGACATATATCGGCCAGCAGATACTACTCTTTCATCCACGCGACCTTACACTCCTAGGCGACCGAGGTCTATCGAGCATCCTGCCAGTGGGGATAATTCTACGACATTTATCATCTAGGTCTTGGCGACATATATAGAGAAAACACTGTACTGATAGAGCGAAGCTCCACAGGCCTGGGTTCACGACACCTCACGGGATATACCCAGCGGCAGTGGAGATAATTCTGCGACATTTATCATCCAGGTCTTGACGACATATATAGGAGAATAACTGTACCGATACAGTGAAGCTCTAGAGGCCTAGGTTCACGGCCCGTCACGTGTTATACCCCGCGGTAGTGGGGATAGTCGTGGGACTTTTGTCGGCTAGGGATTTGCGCCATATATAGAGTAAAGACTGTGGACAAATAGTTTTATTGTTTCGAGTCGGTCATTTCTGTTCTAAATGCCTGAAATCCGCAGTTTAGAGACGCGTCGGATGGTAAACAAGATCCGACACATTGTCGAGACAGTGCAACAAGCGGGGGAAGTTTGAAATATTATACTTGAGCCCTTAGGAGCATTTCCGTCGGTGAATTAGAGGGTTGTCGACGGGCGGGACGTGTCGCGCGTGCAAACGCACCGACCGCTGGCATGATTACGGAGAATGCGACGCAGGAACGGTTCGCGGATCATTGCGTAATTGCCGTGGTGATTAGACGGGATAATTAATACACGCCGAAAGCTCGGCCGGAACGCGCGTTACCCCGTTGAATGGAATTCTCTCTGTCCCTTCCTCGCTCTTTGTGTGCGTCCATGTGTGTGTCTACGTGTGCGTTTCTCATTCCGCCCCCGCCTTCGACCAGCGGGCAACTTCTATTGTTCGGTTATTGCGAGGCTGGACGCGTAATTAAAGCGACCAGTCAACGATAGCAACGGCGACGGCCCCGGTTATGTCAGCACCGTTTCCGGGTTGAATATTCGCGGAAGAGAGGAGGGTGAGTGAGAGAGGGAGAGAGAGAGAGAGAAAGAGGGGATGAGGAGGATAGAAACGATTTCGAAACTGTTTCGATCCAGCACTCTGATCCTCATTGAAACGCGACAGACACGTTCACGGATCTTTGACCTTCCAAACGAGAATGCGAATCCTTTCGGCCGCGCTCGGATTATGCAAATTCGAATCCTCTTACAGCTTTGTCGGCGCGGGAATAACTTTGCAGTCTTATGAAATCGATTAATCGGCTTTCTACGAGTCAAAGGACCGTACCCTGTAAGACCTCGGCAACCAATCTCTCCTCTATCTTCCTCTCTGGCCGCGTTCGTCGGGAGATCGCGAATTCGAACTTTTCGGAGCTCCAGGAAAATTTCTAGAGATCACACGAATTTTTTTAGAGGTCCCAGGAAAATTCTAGAGACTCCAGGAAGGTACAAGCAAATCCAGCAGAAATTCTGGAGATTCCAGGAAAGTGCTAATTAAAGGATTTGGGTGAAATTGAGATCCTAGGAAAGCTTTAGGTGCTTCAGGAAAATTCAAGATACCTTAGGACGGGTTTGAGTGCTTCAGAAAAATTCTGGAGACTCTAGGAAGGTGGTGCGAGGTTTAGGGAAAATTCTAAAAGGTCTAGAAACATTCTAGAAGGTCTAGAAAAATTCTAGAGACCATAGGAAGGTTCTACAAACTGCGGAAAAATTGTACAAGTGCTAGGAAGATTCTAGAGGCTTTGGAAAAATTCTAGAGACTCTAGGAAGGTGGTGCGAGATATAGGGAAAATTCTAAAAGGTCTATAAAAATTCTAGAGACCATAGGAAGGTTCTACAAGCTGCGGGAAAATTCTACAAGTGCTAGGAAGATTCTAGAGGCTTTGGGAAAATTCTAGAGGCTCTAGGAAGGTGCCACAAGATCTAGGAAAAATTCCAGATGCTCTAGAAAATCTCCAGATGCCCTAGAAAAGCTCTAAATACCTTAGAAGCTCCAAAAATATTCTGAAAATCCTATGAAGATTCTAGAGGATTTGGGAAAATTCTGGAGGTCCTAGGACGATTCTACAGATCCTAGATTTTACAGGCCCTGTCGACACGGGACTCTACGGAGCCGCTCTAAAATCCATAGCGTTGAAAATACTGGAGGGTTTCGCGGGGATACAAATGGCGGCAATGTTGATCGCGGGGCGAATTTCCTCTCGCGTGAAATACAGCGAGCATGTTGCGGCAGCCAGGGCGGCGTTCGCAGCCAAGAAACGAGCCGTATCGATGCACTACTAAATGCAAAGTCGATACTTATTGAACTCGGGCCGAGGGGAAACTCCAGGCGACGTCGAAGAAACGGCGGGAGGAGCGAGGAACGCTATCGTATTTCCGGTCGAGTACCTGTTTCGTCACATAAACCAGCGCCGCCCGCCACGATCCTCGCACCTCGCTTTTCTCTCTCTCTCTTTCTCTCGAGCTTTTCCACTTTCCTCTCGACTCCCTTATCGACTCCTTTTCGACTCCTTTTCACCGACCTCTTCCGCTCGGCCGTGTGTTTCGAAGCGTGCATTCACCGCCCTGCATCGTCGACGCCCGAACCGTCCGGAAAACGAACGCGGCTAAAAGAAAACGCTGCCTTCACCAACACCACGTCATCCCCCTCCTCCTCCGCCCCCTCCCCCGACAACCCGAGCTGTCTACCAACCGAGATTTTCCGTTCGAAGGCCAGCGCAAAAACTAATTAGTCCCTCATTGGAGGTTCGACGGGCGCCACGGCGCTTTTCGCGCAGTTGTGTTAGACCTGCGTCGAGCACGAAAGTTTTCTCCGCGCTACGAGGCTCGAAAATGCTTCCCAAGGTGCCCGGACACTTGACCCTCGACGAAGCTAACGCCTGCGGCGACAGCAAATGCTATCCGCGGTTTGCAGACGAAAGCCTCGGGTGACTATCCGTTTGCAGGCTAGAACATAGCCGCCATCTTGTGTACAAATATTTCCATACTCTGCGAGGATCGCGAGACAGAGATCTCCCAGGTCTTGAAAATATTTTCCGACTCTTCCGATTTCTTCAAAAAATGTTAAAGCTTCCAATTTTTCTGCCGCAACCCCTCGGGGGAAACATTTGTCTCCCGCGATCGCCGCCATTTCGCGGGACCGAAATATATCGGCGGTGCTGCTTGCTCAAGGCTCGCATAACCGAGCGGCCCGCGCTGTAAAGTTTTCGATCGACTACTCTCCTATTTTCCGAAACGAAAAAATTGTGTAAAGGTATCGGTTTCACGTCGCAACCCCTTGGGGGAAACATTCGTTCCGCGCCGGTTCCGCAGCTGCCGCGGTCGCCATTTTCTCGAACCGAGAGATATTTTCATAGGGTCGTAACCGGAGAACCGGCGGAAAGTTTTCGGTGGACTCCACTGTTTCCCGAAAACTTTTTACCCGTGGACAGCGCCGAGAAATCATTTCGAGTTCAAATTTCCAGCTCCCCCCGGTGCCGGGTCGTGGTGTCGTTGGGACGGTCGCGGGTTCGGATAACGGAGGTTCCCGGCGTAGGAGCGAACGGCTTAACGATCGCCTGTTCCCCAAAGCATGACCACTTCGGCACGTACCGCAGCCAGCTTTTTCGACCGCGTCGCGCGCGCGACTCGTCTCTCGTCATCCTACGACCCTTTCATTCCGCTTTTCCCCTTTCTTCAGCGGGCCCGGTCGCTCTTTGCCGGCGGCTCGAGAGGGTCGTTAAGAGAAGCCAGGACAAGAGAAGGCAAAAAGCTCCCGGGTATGTAGCTTTTCCTCCTTTGTTTCCGAACAAAACCACTTAACCCGCGACTTCCCGCTCTCCCGGGCACCCCCGGGGACCTTCTTCCCGGTTGAATTCCTCGCGAAACAACCCGTCGCATTTACTTACAGTGACGGCCGGCGCCGAACACGGTTTCAACGTGTTCGGAAATCCATCGACCCGTATCGAACATCAATCCCTCGATGCATAAGACAGTGCAAGATATTTATGAGAAACTGATCCCCCAGGCATCCAGCCCAATACAAGTTTGATACGTAATCAAGACGATTTGTCGAACTTTTAATCTTTACCTTATGCAGCCGTGTCCGCGCCGTTCTTCCGAGTAAAAGTAGCCCAAACACGATACAATTCCGATTACATTTAGTTGGTTTATGCAAGATTTGGTGGAGCCTCCATTATCCGAACCTGTCGTGTCCGAATTCTCTATTGTCTGATTACGGACAGTTTGATCTAAAGGGACTTGTCGATTTTCTGACCGTGACTTCGAATTTCTTAGTGAGCCTAAATTACCCTATCATTGAGTGCGAGGTTTCAGCTTTAATTTGAGCCCTCGATATTTCAAAAATTCCCACCGGATCACTGTCTAATATCAACTCAAAAATTCCTTTTAAAGGCGCGTCAATTTTGACCGAGGCGACGGGTCGCGATTTATCGATTTTCCTTGCAATATTTCGAAATTTCTGTTGAACCTACACAATCCTATCAGTGAGTGCGAGGTTCCAGCTTTAATTTGAGCCCTCGAACTTCCAAAAATTCCCACTGGAACACAACCTAATCTCGACTCAAATATTCCTCTCAAAGCCGCGTCAATTTCGACCGAGGCGACGGGTCGCAATCTTTCGATTTTCCTGCAATATTCCGAAATTTCCATTGAACCTAAACAACCCTATCACTGTGTACGAGGTTTCAGCTTTAATTTGAGCCCTCGAACTTCCAAAAATTCCCACCGGAACACAACCTAATGTCGACTCAAATATTCCTCTCAAAGTCGCGTCAGCTTTGACCAAGGCGACGGGTCGCGATTTTTAGATTTTCCTAAATTATTTCGAAATTTCGATTGCCTTTAAATAACCTTATCACTGAGTTCGAGGTTTCAGCTTTAATTTGAGCCCTCGAACTTCCAAAAATTCCCACCGGAAATGCAAAATAAAAATAGATGTGTCGAATTGCAAACCGTCGGTGTCTACCCCTCGTGCTGAAATTACCGCGTGATGTACCATAATTATAGGGGTTTGGAATTCAAAAGAAATTTTTAATACCGAAATTAGAATCCGACAAGGGTCAAGCTAGGCTCTTCGGCGAAGTACTATGGTTAGTGACGGCCGGTCAAGTAATTCGAGTAGCAAGCGAGATAAAATAGCAGGTGCAACGATCCGATCGAAACCGGCTTCCAATTTATTAGCGAGGCCATTAATCAATTATCGTAATTTCTGTCGGACAAGGAAAATCCTGTTCGCTGGTCGGACAGTTTTCTTTGGTCCCATTAAGGTAATTACATATTCCGTATCGATCGCGAAGGCGCGGCCACGACGCACGTTCGCTTAAAATACACCCCCGGTCGAGCAAAAATCAAGCGTTTGTACACATTAATTTTCTTCCGAGGATATCCGGAACGATCTCTGTCCACATTATCAACGATTAATTCATTGCGAATTTATAAATCAATGGAGCGTCGGAAATTCGTAAAAGAAATGCGAACAGTGACAAAAATTCAGAGACCACCGTTCACAGCGTGATCATTTATCAAAACACGAGACCATTGTTTATCTTTCACGTTCTCGTTCGGGAGTAAAATTCGAAATAAACAAGGCAAATTATTATTTACGTCCATTTGCAAAAAATATTGTCACCTTCTCTGAATATGTGCAAAGGCACCTGCAAAATTTGAAATTGCCAGGTTGAATAGTTTTGTTCAGAAAAATTCCCAAAAATCACCTAGGCTCGGATCAAAATCTTTACCGAAGCTTCTAGTCATTATAACCTAATTTCGCATGGAGATTTCAATACGGTCATTACATCAGGTTGCAAAAAATATTGCTGTGTTCTCTGAATATGACAAAACACGCCTGGAAAGTTTGAAATTGCCAGGTGACCAGTCTCGATAAAAAAAATTCGCAAAAGTCGCATAGTCACAGTTTAGAAGCATGTCTGGAGCTTTTGCGTCGGAATGCTAAATTTTGCAGATTTCCGGCTGGAAAAAGTATTGCTGTATTCTCTGAAGATGGACGAACACGCTTGTAAAGTTTTAAACAGCCAGATTGACTGATTCTATTTGTAAAAATTTTGTGAGGTGCAAGAGACTCGTTCGAGGAAAATGGAGGAAGGTCAACGCGTGCTGCTGCTTTGACGAGCGATCTATACTGACGGCGAGACATGTTCGCGAGCCAATTTAGAGGACGTGTAACCTGGGTCGTTACGCTGCAAGGTCGACCTAGAGGAATAGCGAGGGGGAAGAGGGTGGAGGAGGTGCATATAACCTAAACCTAACCGAAACCCCGGTACAACGATGTCGACTCGCCTGTTACAGATGGAGCACACGGACACGCCATCTTCCCCTCGTGGAATATCTCCGGGATCTAGGTCCTTTATCTATCCACCGCGACACGTTGCGACACAGCCTGTTGGACGCTTCCCAATTCAGCTAACCTCGAGCCACTGGGACCGTCGCGTCGACTCGCTGGTGTAAATAATTATCGCTTCCATGACCCAGTCACCGCGCTTCCATTCTGTCGCGGAAACAGGAAAAACGATTCGACGCTCTCTGGAAACTTGATTACGCTCGATCCGACACCTATTTCGCGCTCCGACAACCAAATCTTCGCGTACGCTCGAGAATCCCTCTTCTCTGTCTTCCTCGACTGAAATTCTTCACATCTAATCCATCCTTTTCAACGTCCGATTCTTCATTTTCAACCCCCCGACGGCATTAGGTCTTTCTTCGGACCTTTATCTATTCCAAAATCGATTAAACAGTTACTTCAACTATCGTAGTCATTTACTTCAACTTTAAATCAGAAACTTCCAGTATCTGAAATTTTGTTAAGGAGATGTATTCTGGAAAAGTTAACACCACCTAGAAAAATTCTAAAGACTCTAGGAAGGTGCTAGAGGGCCTTGGAAATATTTCAGAGCATGTAGGAAAATTCTAAAGTCTCTATGAAGGTGCTGGAGGGCCTTGGAAATATTTCAGAGGATCTAGGAAAATTCTAGAAACTCTAGGAAGGGTCTAGGGACACTGGACAAATTATGGAATACCTAGGAATATTGTAGAGCCTTTGGGAAAACCATAGAGGTCCTAGAAAAATTCTAGACACTCTGGGCAAAATTCTAGAGACCCCTGGAAAATTCTAGAGACCCCTGGAAAATTCTAGAGATCTTTGGAAAATTCTAGAGACACTTGGAAAAATTCTGGAGACCCCTGGAAAATTCTAGAGATCCCTGGAAAAATTCTAGAAATCTTTGGAAAATTCTAGAGACATTTGGAAAATTGTAGAGATCTCTGCAAAAATTCTAGAGACCCCTGGAAAAATTCTAGAAATCCTTGGAAAATTCTAGGGACACTTGGAAAATTGTAGAGATCTCTGCAAAAATTCTAGAAACCGTCGGATAATTCTAGGGACTCATGGGAAATTCTAGAGACCCTAGGAAATACGGCCGAAAGTCGTGTTTGGTGTCAATGCAATCAGAAAAACGTGACGAACGTATCACTGATGGTTTCTTCAAGAAATGATGAAAAGCAGAGAAGTTCATTCACTGAATTAGTATTGTGCCAAGCTATATCTGCCAGCTGACGCCTAAAATGTGCATTTCGCGCAGAGACCCGCAGTCTACTTGTCGCTATAAGTGACCAGCGTTATTTCTATGAGGGATCCACCGTTTTGCAGATCGCAGGAACGTCCAGGAAAACGGATTTCCTTCTGGAGGCATTTCCAGGACCGTCTGAACTGCGCTTTGCACGCGGATCACGAAGCGCGAGAGTGATTTGTCGCGCGTTTCCAAACTGAAACGTTTTCATCCGCGAATATTCGCCGTGCGGGAGGGGAATTCCATTCCGTTGATAAATAAAACGCATAACCACGGGAGCGAATCGGAAATTATTTGCAGCGCGAAGCAACCTCAAGAAAGAGGCTCTCTCTCCCTCTCTCTCTCTCTGGCGCGAGTCCACCGAAAAAGTTTCGCGAAACAATTTCCCGACAGCGACGACGACGACTCGTCGTTCGATCCGATAAAACAGATCGACGGGAAACTTTGCCTCCGACGCCGACAGTTCCGAAGTTCCCGGTCGTCGTTCCAGCATCCGGCAAACATCGAAACACTCTTTCCCCGCAGGGAAAACTTCGTCTTGTCCGAGGAATAATCGTCTGGGAGTCGCGATCATGTCCGTGAAAATGTGCCGGTCGAGTCGACTGGAATAATAGAGACGCGTCTGTGGTGTCGTGCTCGATAAAACACGATACTCGGCAATTTTTCTAAAAAAAAAAGAAAACTATCGAGTCCTTTCTCAAAAACAGGTACCTAACTCAAAAGTGCATATATTGCGGTACTTGTAGTAATTTTAAAGTAATTTTAGTTTAAAATAATGGGCGACAGCCTCTTTCGGAAAATTGTTTTCATAAACTGCCCTTCTTCTTGAAGGCTCACGTCTACTTAACGCGATCTTTACAAATTTTTTCTGGAAAAATTAACAAGCATCTATTTTAAACAATTACCTCACACGAAAGTGCATATACTATGCTACATATGTTAATTTTTTTCACAGTGGCACCTCAAAAAATGGCGGAGTCACAGCGTGTTTCGTGTAGGCGGACGTCTCGGCGCTCTAGTTTCGCCACGTCCGGGGAGAAGTGGCTCAGAGTAGAGGAGCGCTTGGTCAGGGAGGAAATCGAGCTTTCCCGAGTGAAAAGAGCGAGCAATAACGGACCCGGACGCGAGGCTGGCCGGTAAATTTCGTTAGGATCGGCTCGTTAGGGGCGCGCGACGCCGGGTAGGGAATCGTCGCGGGAAACGGAAATTCCGACGGCGGAAAAAGAGAATCGAGAACGGGCCCGAGTTATTAAAAGCAGCCCCGGGAATACCTTCGAGAATTCCGGGGTACTCGTATCCAAGAATTCCGGGTTCGTGACCAGGTATCCATGGGGGTGGTCGGCTGCGAAAGGCTGGTTCGTTGTTTGCCGCGAAACAATTTTATCCCGCGTGCCTGGTTTAGACAGCCGCGAGAATTTCGACCGGGCACGGGGAAATCCCAATATCCAGTATGTATCGTCTGTGTGCCGTATCGCCGTGGCCCGTTCGCGATGCAAATATTTAAAGAGCCGATCGTTATTGCGAACGCACGCGAAAGGCGTCGCAGAAACGCGCCGATAGGAATTACAAACACGAGCACCGGTGCACTGGCCTCTGGGAAGGCCGACTCTGTGACCGCCGGCTCTTCGATTGCCAGTCTTGTGATTTATCGCCGAGTCACTTTTTGCGGTATGCGCATGCACGGTTTTGTTTCGCAGTAAATATAAACACTTCGCCTAACTTCTTATTAATAGGATCTTGGAATAATTGTACTGTGACAACTTAGTAGAACCTTCCTTTGGGTACCTAGAATTTTCCTAGACCTTCTAAGATTTTTCCTAGATCTTGTAACGGCTTCCTAGAATCTCTCGAATTTTTCCTAGATTTTTTGCACCTTACTAGGGTCTCTAGAATTTTCCAAGGGCCTCTAGAACGCTCCAACGATCTGTAGAATTTTCCTAGACCTTCTGAGAATTTTCCCAGATCTTGTTACAGCTTCTTCTAATCTCTAGAATTTTCCTATAGCAGCTAGAGCTTTACTAGGACCTCTAGAATTTTCCTATAGCAGCTAGAGCTTTCCTAGGACCTCTAGAACTTTTACTCAAACCCTTCAGCCAGCTCCTATAATTTCCAAAATTTTTCCTAGATTTTCTTGCATCCTTCTGGAGTCTCTAGAATTTTCCGAGGAGTTCTACAACATTTCTTGGATCTCTAGACATTTTCCTAGACCCTCTAGAACCTTTTATTTCTCCATTAAGATTCGCAGTCAAATGATTACATGTACAATTAAGCTCCTTTTAAAGCAGTGTAACACAACGGCGTAGAGTCGTTTAGATTCGGAAGTAAACTCGAGTCGAAAAATTTAGAAACTCAGTCTGAAAATCGTCCCACGGTGACAATAGAGAAAAATCGTCGAAACGAGGCGGTAACGAGGTATCGCCGAGGTTCTATTCGAGACGAAGGGAATGCGCGATTGAAATTTCACGATGGACCGAGGTAAATAAGGAAATGGCGCTTGTTCTCTTGGTCGACTTCCGGTATTCCGGTCACGTATTCGCGACGCGCGAAGCGGAGTATCTGCGCGCGGCGTAACCGCGTCTAGTATGGAAACGCGTCGGTCGGGAGAAAAGGCTTTGGGAATCTAGTTTCCGGTAAAGCCGCGGCTGCGAAACTTCGTTACCCTGTTAGACCGTAGTTTGTTCAATGGAACGGATTAAACGGGATTCCGACCGCCATTTGGATAAAAACGTACGTTCCGCCGGAATGGGAAGATGAATTTCGTGACTTCAGGAAAATTGTGGATATTACAGAGTGGTTCGAGATAGTCTGCGGAAATTCTAAAGATCCTAGGAAGGTGCTAAAGGATTTGGGAAAAATTCTGAATATATTACAGAAGTTTTAGGGGCGCCGAGAAAATTCTAGAAGCCCTAGGAAGGTGCTAGAGGCCCTCGGGAAATTCTAGAGACCCTGCGAAAGGTGCTAGAGGCCCCCGGAAAATTCTAGAGCCCCTAGGAAGGTGCTAGAAGCCTCCGGAAAATTCTAGAGACCCCGAGGAAGGTGCTAGAGGCCCTCGGGAAATTATAGAGACCCTGCGAAAGGTGCTAGAGGCCTCCGGAAAATTCTACAGCCTCTAGGAAGGTGCTAGAAGCCTCTGGAAAATTCTAGAGGCCCCGAGGAAGGTGCTAGAAGCACCGGGAAAATTTTGGAAATCCTATGAAAGGTTCTAGAGGCCCCCGGAAAATTCTAGAGACTCTAGGAAGGTGCTAGAAAATCCAGAAAAATTCTAGACGCTCTAAGAAAATTTCAGAGACGCTCTGAAATTGTAGGAAATCCTTCCAACCCTTCCAAACCCTTCCAACTATTAAAGCTCCGTGAAACTCCATATTGTTTCGTATTACTCCATATTGTTCCCATAGAAATGTCGTGTGCCGTATAGTTGGCGGTACAGGGCACTTGCACGGTGGGAACTCGCAGATGGTTTACTGGTCTGTTTCCCTGCGGTTTCGGAAAAAAAGCATAGCCAGGAGGGACAGGTCGTTTTTCGGTGGCCGTAATCTGTCGCCGTGAGGTCCAGAAATTCGCCGTGGCCAACGCAACGGTTGATACCGTGCTCCCGCGTTTGTTGTCGGTGCCGCGGCGGATTAACGAGTTTATTTAATTCGACCCGGCACGGCAGAGATATTAATTTTCCCGGCGCGAATGCAAATTGCTTCATTTCGAGGCGGAGAGTTGTTTTCGCTGCGGCGCGTGTGCGTCACCGTGTAAAATGTGTTTGAACGCACAGGTTGCCGCTGCGCTGTTGCTGTGTTGTGCGTACGGAGGAAGGCCGCTGCGCGTTTCGTTTCGTTTCCTCTCGTTTCGGGCCGCGCTCGTTTGCCCGTGACCGTGCATACACAGGCTACGTACATTAAACTTTTCCGATTACGCTGCCAGCCAAAAGCTTCCGCACACACGCAAACACACGCACATACGCACACAAATACGTACGCACACATACAGATAGCCGCAGAGTAAAGCCGCTTGAAATTCGTGCTGTTTTCGCGCGAAATTCCACCAGCTTTCGCGCTTTCTCTCTCTCTCTCTCTCCCCCCCCCCCGGCCCACCCTCTTTCTCTCTCTTTCTCTGTCTACCTCTGTCTGCCTTCTCCGCTTCGTTAACGAGGATTTTTTATTCCTACGTTCTTAAATAATCATCGACCACCGAGCATACTGTCTGCGTGAATGCGCTTCCCTGCGATCTACCCGCTTGCCAATCTCCGCTTAGCAGCTTAGCCTTTTTGTTGGCTCTCTTCCTTTCGTTGTTTCTACGAAATTTGCCAATTCCCTGGCCGCAGATAAATCCTAGAAATGTTCTACAAATTTGGAGAGATGCTCCAGAGGCGCTAGAAACATTCTAGAGTGTCTAGGAATAATGCTAGAAGGTCTCGGAAAAATTTCAGAAGCACATGGAAAATTCTATAGGTCCTAGGAAGGTGCTAGATTCTCTTGAAAAATTCTGGAGGTCCTTGGCACGTGCTAAGGCATGTAGGAAAAATTCCACAGGTTCTAGGAGGGTTCTAGAGGCACTAGACAAATGTTCAATATTTTAGAAAATTCTAGAATCATCAAAAAAATTCTGAAGGAGCCAGATGAAATTCTTGAACTACCAGGAAAATTCTGGAGGTCCCGGGGAAAATTCTGGAGAACCCACGGAAAATTTTAGAACTACCACAAAAATTCTGGAGGACTCAGCAAAAATTATAGAACTACTAGGAAAATTCTGGAGGACCTAGGGAAATTTCTAGAACTATCAGGAAAATTCTAGAGGGTTTAGGAAAAGTTTTAATGGATCTAGGAAAAGTTCTGAAGATTCTAGGAAGGTTCTAGAGGCGTTGGGAAAATTCTAGAACTACCAGGAAAATTCTGGAAACGGTGAGGAAAATTGTAGAGGTCTTACGAGGGTTTTAGAGTCTACAGGAAAAATTGTAGGGGTCCAGGGAAAATTCTAGAGACCTGAGGAAGGTTCTAGAGTCTGTAGGAAAAATGTTATAGATCGTAGGAAAAT
This sequence comes from Halictus ligatus, assembly GCA_028454255.1. Lineage (NCBI taxonomy): Eukaryota > Metazoa > Arthropoda > Insecta > Hymenoptera > Halictidae > Halictus > Halictus ligatus. Next base: position 5,397,768 of record CM052142.1, on the reverse strand, counting down.
TTTATCAGCTGTGGGAAGAGTCTGGAGAACTTTTCCGTTCAGCTGATATTCGGCGTTTCGCGGTCGAGTTTTTCCATCTCGTGGAGATTTTTGGATATTAGCCGTGAAACCTGTATCGTCGGCCTGCCTAAAGCCCCGGGCGTTCTTGCAACGGCAACGGTCCGAAAATCGGAGGCCGTTGGATGGTGTGCGTCGCAGTTATCGGTCCATTTGCAACCGATAGGGCGTCGTGTCGTTCCGAAGGGAAAAAGCGCGGACCGCGCCGTGAACGGTGAACGGTTGACCGTGCGAACGCGGCAGCGTGTGCGCGTAAGACCGTTTCGAACGATTTTTCGGTGGGCCGAGCCTTTGAAACATTGATGAAACCTTTGTGACCCGGTTCGCTCGGATATTGCACGATATTCGTTTTTTTCCCTGGGTTGCATCGATAAAATCGCGCGCGCGCGCGCGCGTACCAAAAAAGAAAGAAAAAAGATCGGCTGGCCGAGCTTCAGCCGTGCGTGGATTCGTAACGAATTAAAAAGGAGGACCTCCGCGTTGTGACGCGAGAGTCGCCGGCAGAGACTCGGAACTCGGTTCGCGACACGTTCGCGACCGGAAATAACCCCGAAAAATGGACGCAGGATTCCCAGCCAGCTCGACCGTTATTTGCCTCGAGCTTTTTCCCGGGGCCCCGGCAAAAATCACGGTTGCAATCCGCGACGTCGCCGAATTTATCGCGGCCTCCTTCTCTTCCTCTTCTTGGTCCGCAGCTCTTCCTCTTCTCGCCGCGAATTTCCCTTATCGCGACCCGGCTGTGACCGACTTTCCATCTTCTTCCCGAAAACCGGCAACCCGACCTGGGAACACCTAACGACTTCATCGACCGACCAACCGTGCATCCCGGTCCTCGACTTATTGTTTCGACCGCAGCCGGACTCGCGAATCGACTGCGAAAACGGGAAATCGAAAATCGTCGATAGGTCGAACAGTTTCGGCGCACTCTGAGGCAATTCGCCCTGAAAGAGGTAAAAGTCATTCTGGCGTTCTTCATAAGAGTCGGATGTAATTTTTTGTCAAAAACAAATACAAAAAGAAATTTTATATATTGTGGTTATAAGTGTCTAAATACAATAGAGTAATACTAAAAAATGAGCAGAAATGAACGTTCGCTTCTCCGGAAAAATGTTTATACTTGGCAGACCGGTGCAGTGTCAATTATGTTCAACAAAATGTTAATGCTCCCCGAGCGTCGTGCGCGCGTATCGAGCGAGGAAAGTCAGATTTCCCGTGGTTCCCAGGAGAGAAAGGAGAGCAACATACTTGGTAATGGTGGTATAGTGTTCGGAGGAGTCCTGTCGCGCCATGGGGACCCCGGGCTAACTTTCGAAATTATTACCGGCCATTTGTTACACGGTTTGCTCGACCGCGGCAGCTGTTTTCCCGCTTTCCCGCGAATCAGTCTGCGGCTTTTCCGAGGGTATTAATCGGATCGAGCGTGTTACTCTCGCGAGGGAAACACACACGCGCGCGCGCACACATGTGCGTTTTTTTTTCTCGTCGTGCGGCTATACGAATCGCGAACAAATCACCCCTCAAGACAAACTGCACCAGCGAACCCTGGGAAAAACGTTTCGATCAGTTTCCGGGACCGTTTGCTACCCCAGATGGTCGAAAACGTCAAACTTTTGGAAAATATACGGGGAATCGTGGAACGGTGGTACGAAATTACTCGTAACTTATTGCATGGAAAAAACATTTGTCCAGATAGACTCAATGTTAACTCCATATTTTTCCCTCCAATTTCAACGTTAAAGTCAGAAGGATCCAATTACTGGATCTTAGAAGAGTTCTTAGTTCTGGTGATTCTAAGAAGGTTCCATAGGTTTTAAAAAAATTGTAGAGGTTCTACGAAGGTTTTAGAGGCTCTAGGGTAACTCTGCAGAACCTAGGAAAAATTCTAGAGATCCCAGGACAAAATTCTAGATATCTTGGAAAGATCCTAGGCGTTCTGGGAAAATTCTAGAGTTCCTAGGAAAATCCTAGAGACCCTAAGAAGGCTCCAGAGGCTCTGGGAAAATTCTACCGACCGTAGGAAGGTTCTAGAGTCAGCAAGAAAAATTGTGGGAAAGTTCTGGAGACCGTAGGAAAATTCTAGGGACTCTAGGAAAATTCTAGAGACCTAGGAAGGTTCTAGAGGTTGTGGGAAAATTCTACAGATCTACGTAGGATAAAATTCTACATAGGAAGGTTCTAGAGTCTGCAGGGAAAGTTATAGGAAAATTTTAGAGATCGCAGGAAAATTGTAGAGACCCTAGGAAAATTCTACCGACCGCAAGAAAATTCTAGAATCTGCAGGAAAAATTCTAAAAATTCTAGGAAAACTATAGAGACCGTAGGAACGTTTCAGAGTCTGTCGGAAAAATTCTAGAGATCCCAGGAAAATTCTAGATATCCTAGGAAGGGGCTGAAGCATTTTTAAAAATTTTCTAGGACTCCTAAAATGGTTCTAGTGGTTCTGAGAAGGTACTAGAACTTGTAGGAAGATTTTAGTTACCCTGGAAGGGTTATTGAGGCTCCGAGAAAATTCTGCGGATCTCTACAATTCCGTTTCGCCGTTACCAAAATTGTGAAGGTGTGATTGGAAAGTTTGACATGATTGTTCCACGAGTAACTCTGTTCCAATTCCATTGTTCTAATAGACTGTTTGGTTTGCAGGCGTGCGACTGTCTGGGCATCAGCAAGGAGTGCGACTATTTCGGATTGAAGTACCAGAACGCGAAAGGCGAGGAGCTCTGGCTGAACCTGAGGAATCCCATAGAAAGGCAAACCGGGGGCGGTGTTGCACCCCTGAGGTTCGCGTTAAGGGTGAAATTTTGGGTACCGCCTCACCTGTTGCTGCAAGAAGCCACCAGGTAAGAGCAGAACTCCGATCACCGCCTTGGCACTCGGCAGACAGACTCCAACACGAAATTCTAGCTATCGCGTGCCTAACTTCCCGGCATGGAGTAATCGTTCCTCGATCCTTCGGGGAACCAACTCCACGAAGCAATCCCCTAAATCGAGAACCATTTCTTCGTTCAACAATGCTGGTAAACCCGAAACGAGACGCGGTCATTCCCAAATTCTTCCCAGTTTTCTGGTTCGTCTATTCAGTATAGCCGAAATGTTATTGACGTCACGATCGAATAGTCGCGTAACAAATTTCCACGAAGTTTTCCGCGATATTCGAAAGCGAAAAATTCACCGAATTTCCACCGAGGATGAAAAATCGGCGGAAAGACGAAAATGAACGGTGGAAATTTTTGCTGAAGCGCCGTTTTCACAGAGATATTCGACACGGGTTTTTTTTCAACTGTCGATATTCGCGTCGCAGGGGCGAGAATATTTCCCCGTAGTTTTAAAAAAACGATTCGAACGAATATCTGTGGAGCACCTAACAGAGCTCGAGGAATCCTGCGAGCTGACAAAGAGTGCACCGTACCGCCGAACGGTACGCGACACAATCAAATGATTCGTCGATTTATTTTTCCGGTGCTGATCTGCCGAAACCCCTTGATGCACGCGAATTATCAACAAACTCGACAAAGCGTCCGGAAGGAGCTTCGAGAGAGGATCCGAGGAGGGACGGGTTCGCAATCAGCACATTTTCCCGAAGGCTCGCCGAGCAATTTTCGCGGGGGAAGGTTGTTTCGTGGTTCTTTTCGGAATTTCTGTGATACAGGAAGCTTATTACGGGACACCCCGTGCATTCAGCGATCATATTATGCGGCGCAATCAGCGCGACCGTACTTCGGTCGTGGCATGCAATTTTGTACGTGCTCGTTCGGCGATTCGACGAGGGAACCTCTCTCTCTCTCTCTCTTCGGCACCCCGACTCCCTCTCTCCCTCTATTTCTCTCTCGTCGATCGATCAATCGCGTACTCGACGAATCCAGTCGATTCCCAGCGCTACGCTCTCGAGGTTAGGGAGGATTCTTTCCGCGGGAACGATTTTCAATTCGACCAGAGAGCCCGGGCTTCGACCATCCTTTGCCTCGTTCCACCGAATCGAAATGTTTCTCGTCTCCGACGCGACTCTCGCGCGAGTAAGAAACTCTCGAGAGCCGTGCCCGATCGAGCCCTCGATATTCCCGGATCTCGGAGAGAAAGACTAAAAATCTCGAGACGAGTCCCGCGATTCGCTACCCACGGCCGCCGAGATCTCTAACTAAACCGTGGATCTTCTCCATAGAATTTACATCCGTGCCGGATTTTTATAGAGAATCTCCCATTTTTGTAGATCGTTCGCCGAGAGACCCTCTTCAACCCCTTCAACTTAGATTTAGTTTGCGGACACAGCGAGTGGGACTTTTTCGACATTCAGAAACATTGAAACATTTTTTCCGGTCGATGAATTTTCCGGAGATTTGAAGAATGATGGAGTCGCGTTTGCAACGACGCCGAAAAGCTTCCCGTGCGGTTTTTTTTTTTTTAGTCGTTTTTATTACAGGTTTGAAGGAAAAGCGTACGGGGCAGCATCGCAGTGTTACGAGACGGTTTTAGACCTACGAATTTGGTCCCGGTTTTTGTCTCGTAAGACGGTGAAAAAAAATCGTAGATCAACTTTTAAGATCTCGTTGTGAAGGGGAGGGTTCAATTTTGAAATCTGCTGAAGTTTCATCCGCGAGAAAAATTTTTTAGCGTTTTCACAGACGATTCAATATGCCATAGTTTGTCCCTACGATCCTACTTAATTTTAGTCCTCATTTAAACATCGATAACTTGACTCAGAAAAATCGTACGGCAAGTTTTAAGACTTTGCTGTAAAGGGGAGGCTTCAATCTTCAAATCTGTGGAAGTCTCATCCGCGAGAAAAATTTTTTAGCGTTTTCACAGACGAGTCAATATGCCATAGTTTGTTCCCACGATCCTACTTAATTTAAGAAGTACCTAGGCTCATTCAAACATCGATAACTTGACTCAAAAAAATGGTACGTCAATTTTTGAGATTTTGTTGTAAAGGGGAGGCTTCAATCTTCAAATCTGCGGGAGATTCATCCGCGAGAAAATTTTTTGACGTTTTCACGGAGGTTTCAGTTTAGAGTATTTTTTAGGAAAAATGGATCTTTGATTTCTCGTCTGCTGCGTTGTGAAAAAGTGTTCTAGCGGAGAATGAACAATAGTGTGCGAAAGTAGAGTCTTTAAGCTTTAAAATGAGTCCAAGTTCATTGCTGTACGATTATTTTTTACGAAATTGTTAAATGTCGCCTATTTCTCGAAAATCGGAAAATGTTAAAATATTCTTCATAATTTCTATATGGATCCTTTTTGGATCCGCTGTGCACATCTGAGAACTTATACAGGCGAGTTTTTATTGTCTTTTCTTCACGGTTTTTGGGAACATATGTATCTTCTAAATATAGAGTTACCAATACGATTGTTGTAGCGTTTCGGACGAAACGTATAATTTAATGGCATAGAAATTCCGGGCGGATCGATCGCACGAACGGATCGAAATTGTAATTCGAGTTTAATCGCGGTCGCACGGATTGGCCTTGGCGAGGGTAAACTCTGCGACGAGTCGAGTAATGCTGTCGACACACGCGAATTAATTCGTCGCACGGTAATTGCGCGCAGCTGACGCGCACCCGACATAACGGTCGCGCGTGTCCAGCAACACGTGTTCCCAGATTTACACTGTCCTGGATCCCTGTCCTGTCGCCGGTGCTCGCGAAAAATCCCGGAAATCCTCCAACGAAATTCAATCAGCACGAACACGCCGATCCTCCTCGAACCTGATAATCGTTCTCGAATGCGATCCGTTCGAACTCGAACGAGATTGTGCCGGAGAAGGATTAGAAAAATGGTAAAGTGCGAGAAATATTTGTTTTTCGGCTTATGAGGTTGTGAATGGGAACTGAATAATTTCGAATCGTTGGAGAATTTGAGATCATGTCGAAGAATGGAGATATATTTCGAGGATGATTGGATTTTAAATGGGGCACTTCGAATTGATGCTAATTTGTCATCGGGAGGAATTTTCGAACGTTCATGAGCTCAAATTAAAGCTGGAAGATCGGATTTTGGGATAGATCCATTTTAGTTTGCAGGAAAATTCGAGATTGTTCTGAAAAATTGAAAAATCCCGATCAGTGGCTCGCAGAAAAATAATTCGATTTTAAGAGGGTTATTTCTTATCAATTTTAAATAATGATCCCGTACGAATTTTCGAGCGTTCGAAAGCTTAAATTAAAGCTTAACAATTGCACTTTATTGCCGTATTATTTAGAATTCTAGAAAAATTCTAGATCACACTGAAAAATTGAGAAATCCCGGCCATTGGCTCGGAGAAAAAAGAGTGACCTTTAAGGCGTTGCTTCGTAACAATTTCAAAATGTGTTCCCGCAGGAATTTTTAAACGTTCAAACGCTTAAATTAAAGCTTAACAATTGCACCTTATTAGAGTATTATTCATATTTGTAGAAAAATTCTAGATCACACTGAAAAATTGAGAAATCCCCTCGCAGTAGAAAGAGTGGTCTTTAAGGGGTAGTTTCGTACCAATTTTGAAATGTGTTCCCGTAGGAATTTTTAAACGGTCAAACGCTTAAATTAAAGCTTAACAATTTCACTTTATTACAGTATTATTCATATTTGTAGAAAAATTCTAGATCACACTGAAAAATTGAGAAATCCCCTCGCAGAAGAAGAGTGGTCTTTAAGGGGTAGCTTAGTACCAATTTTAAAATGTGTTCCCGTAGGAATTTTTAAACGTTCAAACGCTTAAATTAAAGCTTAACAATTTCACTTTATTACAGTATTATTCATATTTGTAGAAAAATTCTAGATCACACTGAAAAATTGAGAAATCCCCTCGCAGAAGAAAGAGTGGTCTTTAAGGGGTAGCTTAGTACCAATTTTAAAATGTGTTCCCGTAGGAATTTTTAATCGTTCAAGGACTTAAATAAAAACGACACTCTCTCGCAGTTGACGATAAACCCATCGAGATTCGTACGAGAAACCAAGTACTGTTGGTACGGCATGCGTTCGCACGCGGCGGTGCCGGAGATTAAAACAGTAATTCGCGACGTTATGGAGAAAATTGGTACAACAACGGTGTGTAGCGTTCGTTGAAAGTAGTACGCGGCGCCGGTCGTCGATCGGAGCGGCCGTAAATTGAAAACTGCGATAAGCCGATTGATTAAACGGTTGATTGTTCTCGGGAATACGGTGGTTCCGTCGTTATCGGAAACCGATGAATATTCGATTGTTTCGATCGTTGTCTCTGGCAGCCCCCACCACCTCATTTCCGAATTAATCCCGGGGAATCTTTTCGAAACTCGCCGACAGTTCTTTATCTGGAGCCGTTGGATATCGTTGCGAAATCATTTCCGAAAATCGCGATCCGACGCCCGTTAAACGGTATCATCGAGCAAGCGGATCACCGGGGCGCGAATAAACATTTCTATCTCGGAACTCGCTCGTAATATTCCGTGACAAAAATTCCCCGGTATACTCGGCAATATTCCGCGGAACGTGGGCAAAGTTTCCCGCAGTTTCGTCGAATCGTTTCGCCGGGAGAAATTCTCGAAGTCCACTCGCTCTCCGTGATCTCGCGCACGTGGTTGACACTCGAAGGAGGACCGGCCGCGCACAACGATCCGGGACTAATTTCACGGGGGTGTCGAGAGCGACGGCGGGGGTTGAGGAGGGGGATCGGGTTATTTCTCCGGGGGTCGATTAGGTCACCGACGCATCGAAAGCGACGGGGAAACGATAATTCCCGGAAGTTTCACGAGCCGTCGCGCGTCCCACGAATTAGCTCGCGGACTGCATTAACGTCGTTTGAATATTTTCCCGTTAATATCTCCCAGGGTCGTTTAAACGTTCGTGTCGCCGACCAGAGGGACGAATTAACTTACGATCGTGGCATGAATATTTTAAACCGCGTCGGCCGACACCACCTGCGAATCTCGAGTCCGACGAGATGAAAGAAAACGAGCGTCGAACAGGAATAAAGATGGGGATAGAAAGAGACAGGGAGGGGGTTGATGGAGAAAAAAAGGTTGATATTTTTAATAAGAGCACTCCGGAGGAGAGCTGCTATTCGCAGCGTGCAGCCCCGGCATCCGATCCGCGAGATGCTGGAATTTCATTAAACCTGAAATTGATTTCGTTGCGCGCTTACTATTTGATAATTGGAAATATGCGTCGCGCCGCTGCGCCGACCTCCACGTGGAAACGAGCGATCTGTCGGCTCGGCGGCATTAATTAATGCATCTCGAGGGTCGAAGTGTTCGACCGTAAACTGGAAACTCGCTTCCCATTACGTTCCGTTTGCTCGTCGTGTCGCCGACGATCCGGGATTTTACTTACGGTACGCGGGAGAAACGTTGCCGGAACTTGTGTGCATTGTCGTGTTCTATTATCGAGACATTTGCATGCCATCCGGTAAATTTATTTGCCCATAGGGACACCGGGGACCTCCAGTATTCGTGATACGGGCATTTAGGCTAGAAAAGATAGGGAAAATCGTAGCAAACGATTGGGAAATACTGATCGACCGCTTGGAAAAATTGACTTGAGTTTGAGAGGTTGATTTGGGGCAATTTTAAAGTTTGATCGTGTAGACATTTTTTAGCTTCCGAGGACTTATATTAACGCTGGAAACTCGTACTTCATGATAGATCCATTTAGTTTGGCAGCAAAATTCTAGATCATACTGAAAAATTGAAAAATCCCTGTCCATCGCTTCCTTGAAAAAGTACTCGATTTTAAAAGAGGTTGCGTAGAGTTAATTTTAAAACTTGTTCTCACCGGAATTTTATAATTTTCAAGGTCTCAAATTACAACTGGAAGCACGCGCTTTAGGATAGGTCGATTTAGGTTTGTAGAAAAACTCGAAATCGTGCTGAAAAATTGAAATATCCTGAACAGTGTCTAGGAGAAAAATGACTCGATTTTGTGGGGTTGATTGGAATCAATTTTAAATATGGATAGAGTAGAATTTTTTTAACTTTCGACGGCTGAAATTAAAGCTGGAAGCTCGTACTTCATGATAGGTCCATCTAGTTTGGCAGCAAAATTCCAGATCATACTGAAAAATTGAAAAATCCCTGTCCATCGCTTCCTTGAAAAAGTACTCGATTTTAAAAGGGGTTGCGTCGAGTTAATTTTAAAACTTGTTCTCACCGGAATTTTATAATTTTCGAGGTCTCGAATTAAAGCTGGAAGCTTGCGCTTTATGATAGGCCGATTTAGGTTTGTAGAAAAACTAGAAATCGTGCTGAAAAATTGAAATATCCTGAACAGTGTCTAGGAGAATAATTACTCGATTTTGTGGGGTTGATTGGAATCAATTTTAAATATTGATCGAGTAGACATTTTTTAATTTTCGACGGCTGAAATTAAAGCTGGAAGCTCGCACTTCATGATAGCTCCATTTAGTTTTGCGGCAAAATTCTAGATCATACTGAAAAATTGAAATATCCTGAACAATGCCTAGGAGAAAAATCACCCGAGTTTAATGGATTGCTCCTAGTCAATTTTAAAATGTGTTCCCGTCGGAATTTTTTAATTTTCGAGGCCACAAATTACAGCTGGAAGCACGCGCTTTACGATAGACTCATTTATGTTAGTGACAAAATTGAGGATCACATTTAAAAATTGAAAAATCCCGATCAATCGCTCGGTGAAAATGTGCTCGATGTTATGGGGTTGCATCGAGTCAATTAAACAATGTCTTCCCGTCGTAATTTTTTAATTTAAAAGTTCCCCAATTAAAGCTGGAAGCTCACTCTTTATAATACACCCTTTAAAGTTCCTAAAAAAATTCAATATCATATTGGAAAATTGAAAAACCGCTGTCCGTCGCTCGATGAAAAAGTGCTCGATTGTAAGCGGTGTCTTCCACTCAATTTTAAAACGTGTTCCCATCGAAATTTTTGAATTTCCGAGGTCTCAAATTAAAGTTGCAAGCTCGCGCTTTATGACGGGCCCATTTAGTTTTGCGGGAAAAATCCGGATCCTATTGAAAAATTGCAAATCCCTACCAACACCTGCGCGAGAAATGGTCGATAGTTCTGAAAATCCGTGGCAACAAAAATGCCTGCCAGTTTGACGCGCGCGCTCACCATTATTTAAAACTACAGACCCGCGCGACACTATTACAACCAGTTACAAAGAGTTTGATGTAAAACGACCGGCGCAGGGATTGCCGGAGCGGTTTGCGGTCGAATTTAACGACCGATCGCGATCGGCAAACTTTTCGTCCGCGCTTCGAAATCCGTGTTTTCGCGGGTGTTTGTATGTGTATCGCTTGCAGAGAAAAGTCGCGTCGGCGAACAAACAAACGGCAATCGAGCGGCACGGTCGCGTAATTTCGTTCGGGGTTTCGTTTCGTGGCTCGCTCGTCGAACCGGGATCGTAATTGGCCGGAGTCGAGAATTCTATAGACCGGGGCAAATATTTAAAAGCGTTTTTATATTTAAACGCGCCGCCCGGCTCCGGCGACACGAGCCCGAGGAGCGGAAAACGGCTTGGAAACGCTCGGAAACGTTTTCCGAGACAAAACGAGGAACGTTCGAACGGTCACTCTTATTGTTCCCGGAATTATCCTGCTGAAAATAATTTATTTCGCCGACCGTGCGAATCCCTGTCTCTCCGGAATCCTTCCCGGCAGGAGTTGGATCGCTCGAATTGAAAGTGCGTCCTGATTTTTCCCCGGGAAACAACGCGCACTGTTGCAAAAATGCTTTGCGGTCCTGTTCAGCAGTTCCTTATTTTATTTATTTCCATTACATTCTTCGTGCCGCAACTACGGAGCACGTAACGAAAATTGCAATGTTTCTTCGTCCGTTGCAAACATGTTCACAGAGCTACATATAGGAATATAGGGTAGGGGAGCTGATTACTGTGGGGGCAAAGCATAGTGAATATTAAAATAGAGATATTATTATTTATAATAAGTTTATCCTTTCGTTCTTTAATTTATCTTGAGGTAATAATAACCAAACTGAGTTTCACTGTAAACACAAGATTAAAGTTTTATTCGCTATTTACAATAATTATTTACATTATTTACATTGGTTACACTCTTACCTGTAAACACAAGAAACGACATTAAAAGCTATTATTCCACAAAGATTTATGTAAGAGTGTGACACTTTATTCAGACAATCCTAATCAATTAGATTTTGTAATGCGCGTCCCTTTTCTCTCTTTTGTCTTTACTCTTGTCAACTGTTAGTCCGCCATCTTATTCTACAGACATACGCAATACCTATCTAATTCAAAATGAGTTTTAAAGGGAGTACGATAAATTTACATAACCTTTATCGTATTTCTTTTAAATATTAACTGATTTTAACGAGAAAAATTTAATCTCTTTGTTAGTATTCATTATGTTCCCAAAGTAGACGGTCCCCCCACAGTAATTGGACTAGATTATTTTCTCACCAGTTCCAAAGTAAACTAGAGGAACAATTCCACCTAAAATTCCATTTTTCGAACACCATAATCCGTGGCTGAGGATTTTTGAATACATCCGACAAGAATAGAAACATGAGTCGTAAACCGATGACTCAACCTCGATAATATAATCTAATCACTTCGTTTGGGATTAATGTAGAAATGATAATGTTTAAGTTTTCTCTTGATAAACTTATTGAAAAAGAGTGGGTAAAGCTACTCCTTCTTTCTCGAAAATAAAAGTTGCTCAACGTTACTTTGTGGACAACAGCTACGCGTCCTTTATTCAACTAAATATTTCACTGTTTGCACGGACGCGGCACAGCGGTGGAAAAAATTTATAACTTTTTCTCGCGGTGAATACTGTCGGTCTCGATACGCGAACGAGTTACTGAAAAACGGCACGCACGGACGGGAAACGGGAAGTTAAAGAATTAATAGTCCGCGTTATCGAGGACGCGGTGCTCGGGAAAAAATAGCATACTCTCGAGCTAATGCGGCATTTACGCGCGGAATCTTGCAATCTTCGCTCGTACGGGGTAATTTGTAATTTTTCGAGCGAGGCGAGCCTCCGTTCCGGGTTATTTTTTCTGGTTCCCGGTTGTTCTGTTCGAGGAGCGTTGTTAACTAACGGTTTCGTCCGGTATGCTTGCGTAATAATAACAATATTTTCGACGCGTTACGACCGGTGCCGCGAGCGCGAAAGCTTTACAGGAAACGAGCCCCGAGTAAAAACCACTGAATCGTTTAACCCCCGCGGACCAGGGGAACGGCGGGAACCGTCCCGGGGAGAAAGTTCACCGATATGAAAACTTCCCTCGCGGGGGTTACACCCGCCGAGGAGTACATATAGAAAACTTAAATGGCTTTACGATCGTTCTTAATCCGAAACTCCGACTGGTATCGCCGCGAACTTCGCGCCGCTTCCTACGGCTTCGGAAACCGTAAACTCCCGGCTAAGATAATCCCCCTCCCCTCTCACCCCCCCGCCGGTAAACGATCGCGAGAATGCCACGCGGCTAAAGACCGTCGAAAATGGCCCGGAAAATCGTTGGACAGCTATAGAAGTGTAGGGTTCTGGATGAGACATAAGAGTTATTATTTAGAGTGACTGTGGACGCGACATTGTGGCGCCAACGTGTTTGGGTCATGCGCGAAAGGAAATATGTTTGGGCAGAAGTGCGAAAGAAGAGTGTTTGGGTGTCGGTGACAAGAGTAAAGTGCTTAGGGGCGCCAAGCGAAGGGCGTACTTGACTGTTTGGGTTTTCCGAATGGATGTGAAACTGATAGAGAGAGAGAGAGAAAATGAGAGTGGGAGAGAGAAACGATGAAAATGGGATCTGGATAAAAGGGACGAATGCGAGGGATGTTAGGTCAGTAAGTTAGTCAGTCCGAAGAGAGTCAGTCCGAAGAGAGTCAGTCGGTAGAGAGTCAGTCAGTAGAGCGAGTGAATATTGAATTGTTGTTTGAGAGCCGAGTTGTCAAAGTAGAATAAAGTATTTTAGCGAAATTGGTATGAAATCACACCACCCGATACGTCACACCTGGAACGTAGGAGTTCCCTTAAAATATTCCTACAGTTGCTGCGCGATGGGGACGACGGCCCGAAAACCGGAAAAAATGATTCTAGCGTCATTTATAGCCTCAACGACATAATTAGGTCGTCGAATTTTTCCTAACGTCACCTACAACACCCTGAGAAAATAGTAAATATTATCAAAATCTAAGCGATCTTAATTTTTGTTGGAAATATCCTTCTCCCGAAATTTTATACACTGAGGATTGTTAATGTCCAAGCTCTAATCAAGTTTTATTCGAAACCTTTTTTTTGTCGGATTATCGAAAGTGTCAGTGTTTTGTCAGATTATCGATTCCTTCGACAGAAGTTTAAGAGTTGTTTCATTCTATGTTTATTGCTTTGGTAGAATTGTTCGAAAGTGTGAGGTTTTATAAGGAGGTGTAGGATAAATAAAGTAGTTTCACGCACACGAGATTTACTTTCATTATAAGACACGTGCGGACGAGAGTCCAAGCAAGTAGGAAGGAATCACACGCCAGGCACGTACACACGTGGGTCCGTCGGAGGGCGCAACGATCCAGCCCTTAACGCCGATTTCCAACAGGAAGTATTTTTTCGTTTACTGTTCAGAACTATTTTACAGACCACGGAAACATCGTTTCGATTCGGGAAAGGGATGGAGCTCGCCGGGCGGTGCAAGGTGCATAAACTGCACGGTATGCGGGATGCCCTCCGCTTCGCCTAAGTCATCCGAGTCGATCGAGTTTCTAGGATACGGTGAAATAGGAGAGATCGTTCGAACACGACCCCCGAAATCGCGAGTTTATGCATCCGTTCTGCCCGGGCCGGGCTGCATTCCCGATTCCTTTGGATCTGCAAGTTGCGGCCTCTTAAGGATAAGCGCGAGACGGTCCGCGAGATTTAGCTCCGGAGTTTCGGGGCTTAGGCGAACCTCCTGAGCGCTTACTATTCGAATCGCTGCGCGTTCCGTTCCGCGGGGTCTCCTTCTTAATTGCGTCGGATCTCGCGCAAAAGGGCAGATAGACCACCAGGAATTACCCGGGTCACCGATTTCTCGATCCGTTCTGACGATTCCCTCAAATCCTGTGGAGACTCCTGGAGACCTGCAAACATGTTCTAGGAAAAATTCTGGAGACCATCTGAAGGTTCTAGAGGCTGCAGGAAAAATTCTAGAGATCCTAGGCAGGTTCTACAGGCTGTAGGAAAAATTTTAGAGATCCAAAGAAAATTTTAGGAACCCCTGAAAGGTTCTAGAAGCTGCAGGAAAAATTCTAAAGCTCCTAGGAAAATTCTGGAGATCCCAGGAAAATTCTAGAGATCCCAGGAAAATTCTAGAGGTCCTAAGCAAATTCTAGAGCTCCTAAGAAAATTTTAGAGATCCTAGGGAAAGTCCTAAAGATCCCAGGAAAATTTTAGAGATCCCAGGAAAATTCTAGAGATCCCAGGAAAATTCTAGAGATCCCAGGAAAATTCTAGAGATCCCAGGAAAATTCTGGAGGTCCCAAGAAAAGTTTTAGAGATTTCAAGGAAATTCTAGAGATCCTAGGAAAACTTCTAGAGATTCCTGAAAAATTCTAGAGATCTTAGGAAAAGTAGTAGAGATTCCATGAAAATTCTGCAGATCCTAGGAAAACTTCTAGAGATCCCAGTAAAATTCTAGAGACCGTATGAAAATTTTAAAGATCCTGGAAGATTCTAGGGACTTAGAAAAGTCCTAAGGAAAAGTTTAAAGATCCTACGGCAATTCTAAAACTTCTAGCAAGGTTCTAGAAGCTTTGGGAAAATTCTAGATATCCTGAGAAAAAATTCTGGAGCGCCTTTGAAGGTTCTAGATACTTTCATACTCGCTTCTACCCCTTTTTCATAACCAAACACACGACTAAACCGCCCGAGCGACTTTTTCGCAACTCCCTCCTAGACTGCAAGTATTTTTAAAGCTTCCTCGGGGCATGATTAAAATCCTGGCGACTTTTTTCTTGTTGCTCCTAAAATATTTTCATTAGGTGGCTGAGGTGCCTTTCGGAGCTCGCTCCCGCATAGTTGCGCGCAGCTTCTGTACGCGTTTAAAAGTAGAAGACAAAGGAATCCGCTACAGATGTCCCATAAAGGGATTCAGAGATTGTACAGAATCGGAGAGGCATTGTTTCGCATCGGTTGCATCGAATGTAACACGCGTCGCAACCATTGCTCTCTGTATCTCGCGGCAAAACCATTGTAATAATCTCTGATTTATACTCCCCCCTGGGGACCGAAATCAGGCTCTCTGGCGAACTGGTTTCCGCGACTGCACGCCCTTTGTTCCACGGTTCCGGCATTCGACCGTTCCACCGCGCCGTGTCTTCAACAAAAGATGGCCTCCCGAATCCCGACTCTGACGAACTGCGATCATTAACTGTTAACCCGTTCTCGGGGAGAAGAAAAGCGGAACGAAACGCTGGGAAATGCATCGTCCTAACGTTTCCACGCTATACTTTATCCTCCTTGGCTTGCTGTTTACTCGTAACGTCGAACGAGAACTCGCCGGATTTCGAACGGGGCTAAACTTCGATGTAGCGTCGATGTTAAAGGGTTTCTCCAATTTCGGAATGTGTTACCGTAGGAATTTCCGAACGTTCCAGGGCTTAAATTAAAGCTGGAAGCACGCGCTTTGTGATAGGTTTATCGAGGTTTGCGGGAAAACTCGAAAACGTGTTCCGAAATTGAAATGTTCCGATCAATAGCACAATGTTGATTCGATTTTAAGGGGTCTTTTCGACGCAATTTTAAAATGTGTTCCCGCAGGGATTTTGGGAAGTTCGAGGGCACAAATTGAAGCTGAAAGATCGCGCTTTGTGATAGGCTCAGTTTGGTTTGCGGGAAAATTGGATATGTTGAGAAATTAAAAAAAAAACCGATCAGTAGCGCGGACAAAATTTACTCGATTCTAAGGGGTTGATTGGAGTTAATTTTGGGATGTGTTCCCGCAGGAATTTTCGAACGTTCTAGGGCTGAAATTGAAGCTAAAAGATCGCACTTTGTGACAGGTTCATTTAAGTTTGGGGGAAAATTCGAGACCATGTTATATAATTGAGAAACCCCGGTCAATCGCTCGGTGAACACCGCGAGAATTGTAAGGGGTTAGTTGGGGTCAATTTTAAAATGTGTTCCCGCAGGAAGTTTTGAACGTTCGAGGGCTCAAATTGCAGCTAAAAGATCGCACTTTGCGATAGGTTCATTTAGGTGTGTAGGAAACTTCAGGATCAAATTAAAAAATTGAAAAACCCCGGTCAATTGCTCGGCGAACAATGCGAGCATTATAAGGGGTTAGAATCAGGTTTAAAATGTGTTCCCGCAGGGATATTTGAACGTTCGGGGGCTCAAATTGAATCCGGAAGATCGTACATTGTGACAGGTTTGCGGCAAAATTCAAGAAGATATTGAAAAATAGAAAAATTGCGGTGATTCTTTCCGGATTCAAATTTTCCTCTCTTCTCGTCCAAATTGTGGGCGTAATTTTCAAGTCACCGGAAGACGGATCGAAGAAAGGAGAATAGGGGGTATGAACGGCCACGTTGGAAAACCATAACGTAAACCATGCGAAGTAGCCGTATCCCGGCTTGATTGCGCTCGAAACGAAGCCGAGCCATCGTTATTAACCACCCCCGCTCGCGTCCCGATCTCCGCCCAGCCGATACAACCGCCGGCAATAAATTCTTCCCCCCCTCCCTCTGCACCGTCCCGTAAATCATTTTTTAAGGGGAACACCATCTAGCCGAGATTACCGGGATGCTTCAATTATTCAATATCTCGCTGGAACGAACGGTGCCCGCGCGTGAAACTTGACGAAACCTCTCGTCGCTCCTGGGAAATCGTCTTTCCGAAAAGAAAAACACATCGCGCCCGTAAACGCGACGTTACGGAGGAAATTGGTACGACGCGATGTTAACCCATAGCACTCGAACGGCGACTGCGAGGCTCCACTAAAAATTGCTGTATCACTGTTCAAAGTATTTTCTACATTATTAACACCAGAACGACCGAGCCATAAATGCGACTGACGTATGTTGCTTTGTAACAGTGACAAGACTGTGCCCATTCGGACTTCATCTTTTATTGTAATATGAGCTTCAATGCAGAGGTCCATTAAAAAGTTCCGACGAAAACATTTTTACAATTTCAGTAAGTGTAAAAGAAAAAATTAGGAACCAGTCATTTTGACTGCTCCGGTCGTTCTAGTGTACAATTTGTTTTGTATTTAATAGATTACTAAACACTTCGGTATTGTACGAGTAAATTTCACCGTTTTCGTATGTATAAAACGAAATATATATATATTTTTTTTTAAATTTCCAATCACTGAAATTATAAAGGTGCTTTCGTGGGAAATGACTAATAAACATCAAACAAATTCAATCTCGTCATTTTTATAAGACAACATGTATTAGTTGCTTTTAACTTAACTCTCACGGGGTAGAGCCCGCGATAGCGGGGGTAATTTCGCGACATTTGTCATCGAGGTCTTGGCGACGTATATGGAGAAGTCACTGTAGAAGGGAGATATTCTAGGTTTCTTTTTGGAGTTCGAATAGGTTCGATCGCAAAGGGTTGAACGAGAGCAGTACCTGCAGATGTTTCGTTACGCGTAGAAAATTGAATTACCCGTTACAGGAATTAGATTTGTGACGAGGTCGATCGTTCCGAAAGAAATAAAGTTCCGCCGAGTCCGTTGCGCGATGGCGGTCGCGGTCGGGCCGTAATTTGCGGGGATCATTGGCATGATCGTCTGGGAGCTTTCTCGGGGACATCTTTCTCGCCCGATGAAAGTTATCGGGGAAGTTCGATACTCCCGCCGGGTGGACAAGGGTACAAATGGAGGAGTCCCGAGGCAGGGCGACATTTGTCATCGCGCGGACGATATTGGTTCCGCTCGAACTTGCAGAACAGAATGGTCGGAACAGCTCCTTCCATTTTCTCTCTCTCTCTCTCTCTCTCTCTCTCACACACACACACACACACGCTTTCTTCTTCTCTCATCGTTTCTCTTTGAGTTATTGTTAAAAACTGCCAGGTCACGCGGAACGCAACTCGCTGACGGAAGTCGACTATCTTTCTCTTTCTCTTTTTCTCCCGGCGCCATCTTCTAAATTCGTGGAGCGGGCAACGAAACATCCACACGGCGCACGACGGAGAAGATTCTCAGCCCCGGTACCGTTCTATTTATCTTCAAGCTGCGACACGACGGCGTTAGATGGCTGCGCAAACACCGTGACTTCCTCTTCGTATTTCCCTTCGCGTCCTCGCGGTCCCGCGGCTCGAAACTTTGTTCTTAATGTCTCGCTTAATAAGCTGTTCCGCCTGGCGACTAATTATTGGACGGCTGGAACCGCGGGGGAGAGGCAGGCGACTCTCCCCGGATTTTGTCGTATCGCTAATAAAAATCTGACGCGTTTTCTTACCGGTCCCCGGAATACTCGAAGCCGAGGACATAACCGGCCGCCATTTTCCGAAAGAATTTTTCTCCGACCCGTGGCCACCGAGCCGCTAATCGAGGTCTTCGGGATTGACACCTTGCTCTGCAACATCGAGTCCGACTCGATTTTACTAATTTCCTTTAAACATTTTATTTTATTTGATATAAAATTCTATTTTGTTGTAGTTGATATACACACCCTTTGGAGAAAACAGTGGCATACAATAAATGTATACTATCCTTTCTTTTCTGTGAAATTCTGAACGATGAAGAATTTCTGATCACTATAATGACAAAATGAATAGTAGCGCGAGGGGTTAGACCGAAATAAAATTCTATTTTGTTGTAGTTGAAATGTATCCCTCGTAGAAAACATTGGCATACAAAAAATGTATACTATCATTTCTTTTCTGTGAAATTCTGAACGATGAAGAATTTCTGATCACTATAATCACGAAATGAATAGTAGTGCGAAGGGTTAGACTGAAATAAAATTCTATTTTGTTGTAGTTGAAATGTATCCCTTGGAGAAAACATTGGCATACAATAAATGTATACTATCCTTTCTTTTCTGTAAAATTCTGAACGATGAAGACTTTCTAATCACTATAATCACGAAATTAATAGTAGTGCGAGGGTTAGACCGAAATAAAATTCTATTTTGTTGTAGTTGACATATATCCCTCGTAGAAAACATTGGCATACAATAAATGTATACTATCCTTTCTTTTCTGTGAAATTCTGAACGATGAAGAATTTCTGATCACTATGATCACGAAATGAATAGTAGCGCGAGGGGTTAGACCGAAATAAAATTCTGTTTTGGCGTTATTGATGCGCTTAATTAAATTAAATTGCATCAGCACCGCCAAGCTCGTATTTCTATATTTTTAGATGTTTTTATTGTCCGCGATTCGCGTGTTTGAACACCGTGCCATAAGCAATAACTATTTATTTCTCTTCCGGTTATCCTTTCGAACAACCGTACAAATTGCACTCTACAATTATATATCGTTCCGCAACCGCATCAAAATAAATCGTGAAATTTGCGGGTTAGGAAATAACGCTGACTCGTTTATATTTGATGCGGGTGAATGGACCATGCATGAAACAATGTCGATTCATCATTGAAACTCCGAATCCGACGGTATTAACAATTCCGGCGGCGGATTCGATCGGTGTGCATTCACGTCAAAAAAGCCGGCGATCGGAACGCGAAACGATGAAAGCCATCGGCGAAATTTAAAACCGCTGTTGCGTTATTTTTGCGCTCTCGGCCGTTCGCGCCGCGGGCGAACTGCGCGATGTTTGTTCGCGGAAGAGCCGCGTTATCTGTCGATAACGAACGCGTTTACAAGCCCGTATCGCTGCGCGAACGGCGGCCACTTTAAATTGTTAATTCGCGCCAGGTTCGTTTATAGCAAATTCAAACGTATGCAAATGTCGCGGGGATTCGCGAGAGTCGAACGAGCGACCGGAACTTTTGCCGCCGGGAGACAGACGGAAGATCAAGGAAAGTCGAACGAGAAATCTCGGTGGCCGTTCGCGAAACGGAAAATTGCTGCGCAAAGATTCGAATGAATTTCGTTACGGAGATCCGAGGCAGAAGACCGTTCGAGAGCGATGGCGGAACAAAGGCGTGCGTCGACCTTTTCCCGTCGGCGAGGCGAAAAATCGCGGGATCGTTTGCACAGGAATTAAGGGCCCGGGATAGTTACGTGACTTTTTAATTAATAATCTCCATTTACAACGTTTAGACTTGAGATCCGTCTTGGCCTTGATCCGACGGGTCTTAAGACTTGTGACTGAACTTGTTACATTTTTTCTTTTCTCTGTATTATTGATATTATGAATTCTGACTCGCCAGAAACGTGCTTCAAGTTTTTCGCTTCGTTTCGCAGAGGATCAAGACAAGATATAGCTGAATTTGTAGGGTTATGAATGAGACACCGTATTCGAGTTATTGTTTAGAGTGACTGTGGACGTGTCACGGCCCGATAAGACCAAGACAACAACCCTTGCAACACGTCACCAGGCTCGAGTTCATAACTAACTCAACACCCAACACTTTGAACCATTAAACAGTCCCAAACCTTTGTACCCTAAACAAGATTACCCATTAATATACAGGGTGGTTGGTAACTGGTGGTATAAGCGGAAAGGGGGTGAATCTACGCGAAAAGAGAAGTCGCAAATATAAAATAAAAATGTTTCGTTTGAGGCTTTGTTTCCGAGAAAATCGACTATGAATTTTCGTTAGAAGAGCAGAAGTATGTGTTCGGCAGAATGGGCAACATTTTCAGCAATTTTTGTGATAATAAACTTTACGATTAACTTCATATTATTTCATTATGTATTCCTAATTTTCCGTTACGGCAAAAACAAACTTAAACTGCGATAATATCCATCGAGACAACGATCTACAGTGAGATACGTTACAACGAGACGTGATCAAGTGCACGTGTACTTTGCGAAAATTCGAAGTCGATTTTCTCGAAAAGAAAGCCTGAAACGAAAAATGTTTATTCTATATTTTCGACTACTTCTTTCGCGTAGAATCACCCCCTTTCCGCTTGTACTACCAGTAACCAACCACCCTGTATAAGACCCCAAACTCATGTACCCAGTAGTCGACAATTACCTCTGCCACGGCACGTCTCGCCGATCCAAATTTTCAAATAAAAGCAAGTTCCTATTCCCAAAATCTTTAAGTATTGTAGGAATATTTTAAGGAACTCTTACGTACTGGGTGCGGCGTATCGGGTGGAATAATTTAGGCGTCGGTTTCAATAAAACACTTTATTTAACAACAACTCGCTACCTCGACAACTCATCTACTCGCGACTCTCGCTCTACTAACTGACTCTCTCTACCGACTGACATCCTTCGCATTCGTCTCTTTTATAATAATGCCCTCTCTCATTCTTCCTCTCTTGCACTGTCATTCTCACTTTACCAGTTTCACATCCATTCGGAAAACTCAAACAGTCACGTACGCCCTGCGCTCGGCAAAATAAAGTTTCGTTCAAATACACTTCCTCCTTCGAATGAGTCCTTCACCATCGACAAAATATTCTTATACATGGACGAAAACTTGGGGCAAGTGAAATCATTTTTTGACGGTGATGTAGTCTCTCTACGCGGATGTACGAGACGCGCGTGTATCTCGCGAAGAGCTCGCGCGTCGTTTCGCGATCCGTGTTCGCCCGATTTACCCGTGACGCGTCTTCCGCCGGGTTGCACACTTTAACGCGGCCCGTAATTGCGCGTTATCGTTCGTCTCGCCGCTATGTTTTGTTCCATCCCCCGGGGGAGGGTTCGCGACAAAAATTTGCACGCGCGGTGAAATGCGCGCGGGCCGCGGGCGGGTCTGCCGGGCATCGTTTCCCCGGGTAATTAATTCGCCGGAGGATGACGAGGTCGTTTCGTTCGACCGTGGTAATTTCAAAGCGCGTTAATTTCCAGCTCGACTGGCCCGTGTTTGGGACAGCTACGAATTGGCCCGGCCATGCCGCCAGCGGAATCGGTCTCTTCGCCGGAAACATTTTGATGCACCGTTGTCGCAAGGGAAATTATAATGGAACGTTGTAACGAGTCTCTTCAGTTGTCTTTCCCGGCGAAAAGTTCATTCGTTCGGCGGTTTTGTACAGCGGAAGCATGGAACCGTTGCCTTTGCGAAATTCGCTAACGCTGGGGGATTCAAAGGCTCGCAATTCGTGGACGAAACGGCACAGAGAGGAACGATGACTCAAACTCCCCCTAATTTGGCCCACATTACGTGATAGAAATGATAAAATGGTCGACAGTATTTGTAGAAGGCTAAGAATCGCTCTAATTAATGAACAGAGCGCGATTCACTAGAATGGACACTGCAAAATCGCACTTCAAAGGCTCGCAGTTCATAGACCAGATGGTACTCAGCGAAACGATGACTTAAACTCCCCCTAATTCAGCCTACATTACACGATGGGAATCATGAAATGGTCGACAGTATTCGGGGAAGGCTAAGAATCGCTCTAATTAATGAACAGGGCACCATTCACTAAAATGGACACTGCAAAATCGTACTTCAAAGAGAGAGAGAGAGAGAGAGAGAGGGAGAGAGAGAGAGAGAGAGAGAGAGAGAGAGAGAGAGAGAGAGAGGATCGCAGTTTATAGACTAGATGGTACTCAACGAAACGATGACAAACTCCCCCTAATTTGGCCTACATTACATGATAGAAATCATGATAGAAATCAAGGTCGACAGTATTTGGGGAAGGCTAAGAACCGCTGTAATTAATGAATAGGGCACGATTTACTAGAATGGACACTGCAAAATCGTACTTCAAAGGCTCGCAGTTCATAGACGAGATGGTACTCAGCGAAACGATGACTTAAACTCCCCCTAATTTGGCTTATATTGCATGATAGAAATGATAAAATGGTCGACAGTATTCGCAGAGGGCTTACAATCACTCTAATGAACCGGGCGATTCACGAAAACCGTAGGGTCGTGCTTAAAAGCCTCGCAATTCGCAAACCAATGAAAACCCAGCGAAACGATGACTTAAACCCCCTCTAATTTGGCGCACACTACATGACAAAAATGATAAAAATATCAGGATCATCGCACGAGGCTGCGTAAAAGATTAGAAAATTGATCGTTATTCTCGCAATCTTTCCGAGTAAAGTAACGACACAGATTTAGGGGTAATCATGCGTTCCCCAGTACGGGAAATGTTCTAAAACAAATCCACCGATTCTCGCTCCGAGGAGAACCTATTAAAAAGTTGTTCGACTCTTTCCCTGTTCGATGGTCACTCGATCCAAGTTTGCAGGTCGGTGTTCGTTGGAAGCTCGACAGATCTCGGCGGTGTCAAGCCGATTCTCTCGGTTCCCGGTGCACGAAGGAATCGTTAGACCCGCGGAAGGACAACTGCCGTGTCCCGAGCTTAGCCCGGGAACTTCGCGAGGAACAACTTCGACGACAATGCGGTTCCCGATACGGCCGAGGATTTTCCGGACTGTCTGCTCGCGGTCGAGAACGTTCGCAGTCTCTCTGTTCCGTCGCGGTTCCCGTTCGACGATCGTCTCCACGACTTCTACACTGGGTCCGATTTTCTGTGGAGAATCTCCACTCTGTCTCTCTCTTTCTCTCTCTCTCTCTTTCTCTCTCTCTCTCTCTCTCTCGCTATGTCCCTCTATGTCTCTTCGCTATGTAGTCGGTGGGCGTTTGTTCGATCGTTGCCCCGGGAAGTTGCGCCGGAGGCGTGGCAACTAATGTTAGCATTTCAATTTAATCTGGACGCGACTGTAACATCAAACCGTAGAACTCGATTTACTAGGCGGAATTCAGTTTCCGAAACTCCGATTGTATCTGCGTTAGGGTCGAGCCGATAACCTCTCGACGGCATAATGCGCTCGCCGTGTTCCCTGGGTCGCACACGACCCCCATTTTCTTATCCTGTGACATCGACGCCGGGACTCTCGGTCGCAGACAACGCGGGCTTCCTCGTAGGATTATTTGAACGTTCGAGGGCTCAAGTTAGAGCTGGAGGATCGTACTTTGCAGTGGGCGCAGTTAGGTTTGCGGGAAAATTCGGGAACGTGTTGGAGAAATTGAAATGTCCCGATCAATAGATAACGGAAAATTGACTCGATTTTATGGGGGGTCTTTTCGAAGCGATTTTAGAATCCGAAGGAAGTTTTTAACGTTCGAAGGCTGAAATTAGAGCTGGAAGATCGTATTTTGCGGTGGGTGCAATTAGGTTTGCGGGAAAATTTGGGAACATGTTGAGAAATTGAAAAATCCCGGCCCACTACTCGGTGAAAAAGTGCTCGATTTTAAGGGATTGCTTCGAGTCAATTTTAAAATGTGTTCCCATTGGAATTTTTTAATGTTCGAAGGCTCAAATTAAACCTGAAAAATCGCACTCTGTGATGGGTGCATTTAGGTTCGCGGGAAAATTCGGGACGTTGTTGAGGAATTGAAAAATCCCGGTCCACCACTCGGTGAAAAAGTACTCGACTTTAAGGGGTTGCTTCGAGTTAATTTTAAAATGTGTTCCCATTGGAATTTTTGAACGTTCGAAGGCTCAAATTACAGCTGGAAGCTCGAACTTTGTTATAGGTCCATTTAGGTTCGCGGGAAAATTCGGGACCTTGTTGAGGAATTGAAAAATCCCAGTCCATCACTCGGTGAAAAAGTAGTCGACTTTAAGGGCTTGCTTCGAGTCAATTTTAAAATGTGTTCCGATAAGAATTTTTAAATTTCCGCAATCTCGAATTAAAGCTGGAAGCTCACACTTTATGATACGTTGATTTAGGTTTGCGGCAAAATTCTAGATTATATTCAAAAATTGAAAAATCCCGGCCCATCGTTCGGTGAAAAAGTCCGCGATTTTAAGGGGTCGCTTCGAATTAATTTAAAAATGTGTTCCAATTGGAATTTTTGAACGTTCGAGGGCTCAAATTAAACCTGAAAAATCGTACTCTGTGATGGGTCCACGTATGCTTGCAGAGAAATTCGACATGTTGAGGGATTGAAAGATTTCTATCGATCTTTTTCTATTCAAAGTTTCCTTTCTAAGGTCCGAATTGTGGTGCCTGTTAAAATGTTCCTAAGGACAGAATTAAACCCGAGAAGGTAATCAGGAGAGTAGAATCTCGTATCTACGAAGTAGCTTCCAAGATCAGAGATATCGCCAACCCACCGAAAAGGAACAAAACAGTTAGAGGTTGCTGAATCGATCGTGCGACTTCCTACAGTCTATTAAAAAGTTCCCGGACTAGACAAACAGGTCCTTCTGGGACCTACGGGGCAATTTTAAATTCCACAAAGGCAGGATCGAACCCAAAGGATGCTGCCCGGGATAGTTTAGCGATTCGTTAGAGCCAGGAACCGGGAGGATGCTGAATCGATTATGCGCAACTTCCTGGGATCCATTAGAAAACTGGGGACTTCGCCGAACACGGGATCGAACGGAGATCCAGGACAATTCGGTCGATCGCTCGCGAGTTACACCAATGATTTTCTTGGTTTCCGACGCGTACATCGATCGACCTATCCGCGTTCGCTGGCCCATCCGTGTCTAACAATCAACAGGTCTCGCTTTCAGTTTATGATCGTTTCCCGTTTCGTTTCGCACTCTCGATTACGGCAACACGCCTGCCTGCGGAACTTTCCGACAAGCGTCTAACACAAACCTAATTCCTCTACAATGCGTAACGGATCATCTCCGCCACCTGGGTGAGTGAACATCGGCGGCGCGAATGAACGTCTCGGAAAATGGCGGAGAAGCTGCAGAAAAATCTCGTGTTTTTCGCTACTTCTTCGCTGTTTCGCCATTAACATGATCGCTACCACCGTCAGCCTACCATCTCAGTCTGCTTGAGAATAGTCAAATTAATTGCTGTTTAACATTAGGTTCACGGGACCCGTCTATTATTATTAAGGCTCTAAGGATGCATAAGTGAGAAATTATTTAACAAATTTATTTCTCGGGGTATATATTATTTTTAAAATATTACTAAAAATGATGAGAGCAGCACTTTCTTATCTCTATAAGGTAACGCAAAAATAGTCAGTTTTAGTGCTCCGTAAGCCCATTTTTAAAATCGTAATAATGATTTCCACTGATAGGTAAATTGTTTTACCATTTCTTGGAATATTTTGATGATGGAGGTGGGCATCGAAACAAATGGCAGCGGGCGCGTTGAGGAGAATGCAGTCAGCTTCATTCGCGAAGACAGTTCTCGCTATTAGGGCCGCTACGGTTTCCAAAGACTTTTCGCCGAAATTTCGCGCGCGATCCGAAATTTCTCTCGGCGAGAGTTTCGGAAAAGTTGGTTCTCGCGGACGCAACGACGAAAAGGCAGTCGGCGAATAATCCGCCGACGAAACGGGGTTCGAGGCGAGTGGCCCGTAATACCAGTGGATTACAAAGCGCGCTGCGAAAGTCGGAGTAAACGAAATCTCGAGAACACATTCGGCCGCCTACATGCTGGCGCGGCACAGCCACTTCTGCGCTTTTCCCCTCCTCGTCCCGTTCTCCACGTCCACCATTTTGGGTAGGGCACTGCGCACTAATCGATGAATTAGCAGGAAAAAAGCTCGAAATTAAAGTCAAAGAAAAACACGTATCAGTGAATTTTGTATGTACTGTACATCCCACAGAAACGCAAGGTGACCTCTGACATTAGTCTCATTAACAATGAAACAAAAGACGAACGCAAATGTCTTAACGCATAATTGTTTCAGGTTACTCGATCGCTTGTCGCGAAATAGTGTATGTGAAAACGGGTTTTCTGATTACCTGGCATTGTAAACACTTTTATATTTATAATAATATGAATTCCATAGTTGAAGGTAAATATAAAACTACGAATTTGTTTAAATTTAGAGACTCGTATTATTATTTCTACTTCGGGACATCTTGATACACATGGTCCTCGTTTCCTTTGTAAGCTTTTCCACGTTTTGTGGAGTGCAGAACCCAAGTTACTAATTCAAATTATTTTTAAGCGAGAGTAACACTCCTGTACTTGATATAAATTCAATAGTTTCTCGCCTTTAGTTGCCATTTTGTTGAGAAATAATTTTTTTGTAGACAGAGTGCGCGCTATAACTCGGTGGGACCTGGTTATTCACCTGAAGGAATCAGGCCTTATGCAATCGACTATGACCAAGAATCGTCATATCCTCATAAATAATTTAGAGAATGAGCTAGAAAGTACAGAAGGTCAAAATTTTTCAAGTGGAACGGGTGCCCGCGGGCACAGCCACGGGCAAGTAGAATACTGAATGAATATCCGAGGAATACTAAATTGAAAAATAGTCATCTGTCCCAGTAAGTTATAAATATTTTAATCATACATTGCATCACCGTATCTCGAAAACTGTTAATCGCATCGACCTCGTTATGGTCTCATTCAATTTAGAATGAAAAAATATATAAACAATGGCATTGTGCTCAACAGAAAATATGATTTTAGTATTTTTTCCTCCTGATTCGTCGATTGGGACCACTGTGCGGCGTGTCCAACTTTATTTTTTGTCGGCTGAAAATTTGCATCCGAGATGCTCCATTTTGTCGGAGGATCGTTCAGCGTTAATCGCGTTTCTTCTTTTCTGCCGCGTCGCCTTCTTTCTCCCTCGAATTGAAAAACTGAACGGTATTTCGGTCGAAAGGGCAATTTCCATTCCCGCGGTTATTAGATTGCGAATTTTCAGCATTTCCCGTCTGAAAAGTGTGAGTAGGCGAGGTTCCAAGCTGTCGGCGGAATTTGAGAACGAGTTATATCAGACGGTTTCGTTTTTAACGTCAACTTTTTTTTTTTAACTAAGCTCGTTCAACGTTGTATTTCGTGGTTCGGTTACGCTGGATGGCGCGTCATAGTTAGCCAGATTAATGGCAGCGTTGCGACGCTCAGAATCGACGGATGCAGCTGCTTTTCAGGCGAATAACTACTTCGGTTATGCTTTGAGCAGCGTCGGGGCAATTAATCCTCCAGCTAATTATCTCACGACGTTCCGCGTCCCCGATAAAACCGAAACTAACGGGGATCTGACATTCGGGTCGAAAATAACGCGAGATAGCGGTTTGCAGGATTTCCGAACCGGAATCGTTGAAAGCTAATCGGTTGCAAAGCCGTTTCACCGGATGAATTAGCGATATCGGTGAATGAAAATTTCATTCAGAAGTTTCTATTTCATTCACGAACGCAGTCCTTGCGGAACGATGACTTAAGCACCCTCTAATTTGGCCCACAGTATCCTATGAAAGTGACAAAATAATCATCATAGTCCGCAAAGAGCTAGGAATTTCCCTAATCGACGATTCCGTCCGTTTCCACAAAAATGAACAAACACGACAGGGCTCAAAGGGCCGCATCTCATAAATGAATTCAATCTCTGTAAAGTGATGACTTAAACCCTCTCTAATTTGGCCCACAGTACACCATAGAAGTGACAAAATAATCATCATAGTCCGCAAAGAGTTAGGAATTTCCCTAATCGATGATTCCGTCCGTTTCCACAAAAATGAACAAACACGACAGGACTTAAAGGTCCATATCTCATAAACGAACCCAACCTCTGTAAAGTGATGACTTAAACTCTCCCTAATTTGGCCCATAGTGTCCCATAGAAGTGACAAAATAATCATCATAGTCCGCAAAGAGTTAGGAATTTCCCTAATCGATGATTCCGTAGGTTTCCACAAAAATGGACAAACACAACAGGACTCGAAGGCCCATATCTCATAAACGAACCCAACCTCTGTAAAGTGATGACTTAAACCCCCTCTAATTTGACCCACAGTACCCCATAGAAGTGACAAAATAATCATCATAGTCCGTAAAGAGCTAGGAATTTCCCTAATTGATCACCCGTTTCCGCAAACACGGACAGACAGGACAGAAGGCTTTCCGAACTCGAATGCAACGAAACGATGACTCTAACCGCCCCTAATATTATTCGGACTATGTCCCAAGCGCGCCCAGTGAACAAATAATTCCAGAAACGATGAGTTCTGATCTGTTCTCTAACGGGACTCGTTTTTCTCTGATCCGCAGGCACCAGTTCTACTTGCACTCTCGTTTGGAGCTGGTCGAAGGTAGATTGAAGGTCTCGGACTGGGGCTCGGTGGCACGGTTGGTCGCCTTGATAGCGCAAGCGGACGTCGGCGATTATGATGCCATATCGCCGTTGCATGCGCTTTATTCGCAGTGCTGTCAAATACAGCCGACGGAGCCGTGCGATACGAAACCACAGGATCTGCTGCACCGGATAGTCCAGCAACACAAGGAGATCAAGGTTCGAGTCTTTTCTTTCACCTTACACAGCACACTCTCGCGTTTCGCAAACGCGCGTTAATTTCTGCCGCGCGTGACATCCGAGCACGTTGCAGCGGAGAATAAAGTCCTTCGAATGTGCGAGCACATTATGGTCGCTGCAGCCTTGCTAAATTCTTGAAGACTATACAATTCTTTCACGGTTCTGTACTTCGTTTAACGAGACGAGTCGGCGAAAGAAAACAAATGCGGGTTGCAATGATTTGAGCGCGACAAAGTTACAGTAAGCTCAGAAAAAGTTGTAGAAAACAACCTTCGAAATTCTCCCCACGATTCTGACCAATCGCAATTTTTCCAAAAATTTGTTTTCACTTAGAGTCGTTCTAGCATCCCGAAAAATTGAAGCTCGTCTGTTGCAATCTTAACACATTGTTGACCGGGAACGTCATATGACGTCTTGCGATAACCTAATGTAATTGACGAAGTATTATACCTTTAAATTGTGGTTACTGTTTACCATTTGTCTTCGTTAAATTTACAATTCAAACTGTAAATATATTATTGAGAAACTCTCAGATTATAAGCAAACGTGGTAAGATCAAGTTGTTTTACATTTTTCCAGTTAGGACGCGACGTATAAATCGTTATTCTTAAATTTTTAGAAATTGCCCATTGCGAACTTTTTGAAGAAGAATTTTGTGAAGATAATTTGTCTGACAGTCCAAGTGACGTCTGTGTTAGTGATTCAGAAAATTATAGTTTTTCAGAACATAGTTCTGATTCAGAAGATACAAATATCAGACCAACAAAACGACGAAAAACCGTAATTATTGAGAGTGACTCTGAAAATGAAGATAACGGTTATGATGCTGGGTGCTGAAGTTTATTTAGATTGTTTTAGTTCTACATTTAATTACGAAATAATGTCTGGTGACATTAGATAGCTCCTGCGTAAAATTGCCGGTCAACAATGTGTTAAAAGAGCTCCCGTCCTTTTAAAAGTGTCGGAACAAAATGATTGTAACTGAATTTTGCGGAACCTAGCCCACATCATGGTGTTCGTTTTCTGTGCAGGGCATGAAGGCGTCGACGGCCGAGTACTGGCTGCTGAAAGAGATCTCGAACCTGGACACCTTCGGCCAGGAGATGTTCCACAGCAAGTTCGGCTACAACGGAGTGTCCATGATCGGCGTGGGACCCCACGGGATCACGGTCTACCGCAACGACGGCGAGGAGACGCAAAAGTACGTGCACGCGAAGCAAGAGACTTCTAACTATTCTCTGTATCCCTATGTTAACGGACGTTTCTCTGTTCTCAGTATACCGTACACGGCGATACAGAGCGCGACGTCGCAGCGTCGGATGTTCCACTTGGTGTACCTCTCCCTGGACGGCGAGGAGACGTCGCTGAACTTCAAGTTGGACTCGAGTCAATCGGCCAGCGGCCTGTACCGTGCGATCACCGAGAAACACGCGTTTTACAGCTGCGAGACCGTCAGGAGCGCTGTGACCGCACAGTTCATCCGGGATCTCAAGGTATCTTCGAATAATCATCGGATTAATCGAAAAAGTCGATTCGCTAAGTGGACGATTAGGAACTCGATGACAAGGCAACGGATATTTATGCAATGTGAAATTTATGCGCGTCGATTGCAAGCTACAGGAGCTGACCGATGAATTTATTCTTCTCCTCATTAACCCCTCGGACTTGACGTCAGCACGCCGGTACAGTCCCTGAGAAATATTTCAAAATCGTGTACAGAAGGTGCACTATTCTAGAACTTGTGGATGACCATGAAAAATTTCAAAAAGTCTTGATCATCGGGAGATTATTGTAACATCTGTGACAACGTATACAATCTAAACAAACTGACCACCTATTGTCATCTCCGAAGGGTTAATAGTTTTGATATGTTGAAAATTCCTGAATGCTTTCTGTACCGTGTTAAATTCTCGTGAACGCATAAAATCCGGCTGTCTATAACATTGGAGCATTGGAGGACAGTGTGATAAGTTTTCCTGTTCTTTCAGGGCACCATCATCTCGATCTTCAACGAGGATTCGACGCTGGGGAAGAAGTACGTGTTCGACATTCGCAGGACTTGCAGAGAGGTGTACGACAACGCGCGGCGAGCGCTATACTGCGAATCGGCGACCGTTAGATTGCCGGATGAGAAACAGATCTTGGAGAGGCACGACTGCGCCGGGGATTGCGAGGATCCGAAGTGCAAGGTATAGATCACTGGAACTGCACCCCGACGCATAGTTTCCCAATCTGGAAGCTGAGGATGTCTGGGGAGTCGATAGAATTCGTACACTTACGACAGAAAATAGTAGATCGAATGCAAAACAGGATTCGAAAGCGCTGTTGTATTATTTTCAACTCGCCAAAATTATTCGAAAAGGAAGTCATTTTTCTTGAGAGGATATTCTTGTGCAATGCAAAAAAGTCGGGTAATATTTTAACATTTTTTTTTGGTAGAAAACCATTAGTTACAAAGGTTTGTTATTTTACCGGTGCGAAGATATATTCAACAACTAGGAAAACAAATTTTATATTCAGTTTTTTATCACTGTTACATCGAGTTACATACACTTGTTATTCCATTCGACAGTGCAACCTTTATTGGCGTGCAGTGTAACATTTGTGTCATGTTTAAAGTTTCATGCTTTCAAAGCACGAAATTCATTTGCTTCGATCGAATGATTCAGTTTATGTGAATTGAAAAAATATAAATGAAAAATGAAGTCAAAATCTGTAGTGTAGACTCTAAAGAAATGTATGAGGAACAAAATTGTGTTGGCGGAACATTTACACGAGAATTCCCTTTTATCCCGGTCATTTTACAATGACTGAAATTATAAAAATTCTTTTATGGAAAATACTGGACTAAATTCAGTGTTGCCACTTTTATAAGGCAAGCTTTGATACTTTGGTAGGTTTGGCGTTAAATCAAGCATTTAACAGTTGTTATTATTTTGCACGATAAAACATGCTATACAGAAACTGCAAACCACCAGTTTGAGACAACAGACTATGGTCCATCTTCCTACACAAACAGAAAAGAATCAGACAATTCCCAGTACATCTAGAAGCAAAAAATGAACCCTGAGAAGCGTGCGAAAATGAATACTAGGGCTTACAATGAAAATCTTTGATAAATGTCTTTACGGTTTTGATGGTTCCAACTATGTCCTAACTATGATCGAAGCGTACAATGTCCTAACTGCGGATATTGGAATAGATTGAGGTCTGAAAAATAGACTCTGAAGCGAACTTGGGAAACTATGTCGTAATTATGTGCCAAGTGCGACCGGGCGTGGATGTTCGAATTGATTTTAAACGTTCGGTTGAACCCGCAGGAATCCCGGGAATGTCTGGCAAGATTACTGGACGCGATGCTGTGTCGCATTTGCATGGACCGTAGCCTGGACACCGCGTTGTTCCCGTGCGGACACGCGGTCGCCTGTTTGGATTGCGCACGTCGTTGCGAGCGGTGTCCGCTCTGTCGGGCGGACATAGATCACTGTCGGACGATCTATCTTCCGATCGAGTTGACACACGTGGACAAGCACAGCCCGAGGTCGGTCGCGGACGCTGTGATCGAGCCGGGTTACCGTCGGACGTCCTCCGAAGAGGTCGACAAAAGGAGTCTCAGCGGCGAGAGATCGGTGAACGGTGACGATATTTGAGACCGGCGCGTCGCCAGTCTCGGCGTCGTCCAAAGAGTCCTCGGGATCTTCGCTCGCCGAGTCGCTGGATCCTACTGATCTACACGCCCGCCATCTAGATCGCAAGGGAACGCTCCCGAGCCACGCGAGCCGATTTTCCCGAGAAACAGTTCTTAGAACGGCATTGAACAGATTTTATGCATTCGTGACGAAAATGAAGGAGTCAAATACAAATATAGATTACAAGAATCTGGGGACACTTTATTTTCAACTTCTTCAAATGATTGAAAGGGAAAATACGTTTTAATTTCGATTTCTTACGGTTGGACAATGTTTATTTTGCATATAGGTCTAGGAATGAACGTGTCGGAGACCAATTACATCTTTATTTTCTTTAATTTTCTAAGCACACGTTCGAACATATTTCTTCTAGACTCATTATTCTTTCTGATGAGCCTAATACAATATTCCATTCATTCAATTCAATCGCTGAAAAGTGCACTGTCATCTGCAGAAAGGGTCTGTAACTTCCCCAAAAGATGGGAATATACAATTCAATACTTATTGTTGTATCATATCCTGCATCTCGATTGTAGATTTGTAAACATTTGTAAAGAAACGACCTGCGTTGAAACCTCGCTGTGCCGTAAAGTTCTCCGTTGGTACTTGCGCGATTCGAAAAAGATTGTACTGTCCCGCGCCATGTGGTTCGCGGGATAACTCAAAAAATATTTTCAACCCCCACGGGGTTGTTCCCACCCCTCGACGTGTGAATGCTGTTCGTCGAAGAAACACGCGACGAATATTTTTCTGGGAGCTGTGTCTCTTTAGTGGAAATCGGCTTGCGCAATTAGGATTTAAAGCCCGTTTTCGATGCTGAACGCGAAGCAGTCTCGGTACGTCGTTCGCTGTACGTCGGACGGCTAGTCGGTTGTCACTGTGATGAGTCCTTATCTACCTGCGTCAAGATAAGAGCTGCGATCGCTGTCGGACGCCTGGATCCGATTCTACGTTTCATTCTCGTTTCTTTGTTTTAATCGCGGTGAACATCGGACCAATAAGTTTCGTTCGTTGTTTTAATCGTTGCTCGCGCGACACTTGTTGCTCTTGTTGCTCCCCTCTACAATTAGATAGATCGAGTGACCGCGCCGGGTCGGTCGTTTTGTTCTCGTGTGTGTCAACTTTCATTTAGATAATCGCGGTGGCCAGGGGTGAACGGTGTTATCGGAACCAGTGACCCATCGTATTTTTTTAAATATAATGCCCCGTTATTCATTACGCGTTCTGTATCGTTTATAAAACGAGCGGCGCGACGGGCCTCCCCGTAAAGGACGTTCCATTTGTAGCGAGCGCGGCGACCATAATCTCCGTGAATGACACCGATTCATAGAAAACTGTGTTGCCCCGAGCGTTGACGCAACGCTCGCTCCGCATTCTCGGTGATTCCGTTCGCGTTCGCTTGCATAGATCGGCCCGCACGATAACCGGGTACCGGAATGTCGATCGTTATTATTCATTCGCCGATGTGTTTTCCTTTTTCTGTTATTTTTTTTTTCATTTCGTTCTCTCTACGCGTTGTGGAACGTCCTGTACGAGAGGAGGAAACCTTGTTACAGCAATATATCTGTTTATATGTACATAAAAACGAGATAACCCGACCGATAGGGTCGACAGAGTAAAAGTCATGCGTTCACCAAATGTCAAATCCGATTTAACGAACTCGCCGCCGTATGCCATCTTTTAAGCAAGTCCTAGCGCAAACAAAAAAGAAAGATAAACGAACGAACAAACGAGGATTGATTATGGGATCCCGATAGACTGCGAACTGGTTACTGCGACGCTGCTGTCAAGCAGCGCGTCCCCCCAAGTGACGTTTTCGCGTTGATTTTTGGCGTAAAAAAACTCGTGTTCTTTTTTTTGTTCCCCCCAATTTTTACGTTAACCCCGTCGGCGATTTTGCGCAACGAATTCGCAGTCTGTCGGGTTCGCGTGTCAGCAGCGAGAAGAAGGCTGTTACAGAATCAAAAAAAAAAGAAAGCGAAAGTGTGTTGGCCGGGTCGTTCGGAGGAGCCTGCGATTGTTGTTCTTCGCGTGTATTATTTATTACGGTTGATTTCGCGCGACGCCCCGCGTCGTCCTTGCCTTTCCCTTGATCGTCGCTCGACTGCGGATCTTGCGCCCTTACGACACAAGCGAAAGGGCGAAATTGAGACTCGGTAAAATCGTTAACCCATCTGCGTCCTACAAATATACAATCTTCTGTAAAAAGGAAAACATCGACAACCCTGTAAATCTTGAGAAATGGGTCGTTCAGAAAGATTGTTCGCTGCAACAATTCTTTCGAACGATGCAAATGAGTTAAAGGGCTTCAATGGGTGCAATGGGTTAAGGGGTCTATAAACATCCAACAGTAAGATCCACAGTCTAGCTATCATCCCTCGAGGAGTATGAGTCGGTTCGAAACACTATGACAGATACAGCTGGATAAGTTTCTTGGGCATGTGTTCTGAAAAGAGAGAGAAAGAGAGTGGGAGAAAAGTGAGAGACAAGGAGATCGTTGTAGTCATTCATCAATGCAAAACAGACCTAGTTTATAATTATTTATAAGGGAGCGAGAGGGAGGGAGAAAAAGAAAGATAGAAAGAACGTTAGCGAGAGTGAAAGAGTGGGAGAGAAAGACAGAGTTTTTACATGTTAGTACGATGTGTATACTTAACACACACACACATACATACATACACAGACGCGCGGTCTCGTTAGGTCAGCGAAGGCGTAGATACCTTTTTTTCCCCTGTCAAACAGCATCCGTTTAGTTTCTTTTAGTATTTTTATACCGTACCGGTTCCGAGGAGATCGTGATAGCGCTGCTTCTACGAATCAGATTATCGGTTACAATGATTCTTTAGGTTTAAAACGCAGTGACAAGAGAGAGTGAGAGAGTGAGAGAGTGTGTGAGTGAATGCGAGAGATCGTCAGGTCGGAAAAACTTCTCTTTCGGTTCTTCTGACTGCGCATAATTTTCCGAGAACGAGGGAGACATTTTTCTACGAACCGCAAAACGCAAAAAAAATGCAACTTGTCGTTTGTAACATCGGCACCGTTAGAGTAAACGAGAGAAGGAGGGGAAACCTTTTTGTGATTAATTGTCTGTGTAAAGCCGTACACGGAGGAATTCGAGATCATCGTAGCTGTTAGATGTGTATGGTAGAGAAGAACGATATCAGAGAGAATGGATTTCTAAGAATTATCGTTTGCAAAGAGTATTTTTAAAGTATTTCCAATTATTTTTTAGTATTATATCAGGATTCCACTTGAAATAGTGGTATACATATTATAAATATAAAAAAATATATATATACATATAAAGAAACAACACAATCTATGAAAAATAATTTTTAGCAATACGAAGGTGCAATGTCCCAACCTGTTGATTAAATACGGTGAAACATCGATCGTTGTTCGTATTTCTTCCCCCACCCCGACGTCGCAACCCATGTAAGTCTGTCCGAAAAATCTGTCCTAATTGTCTACGATAGTGTATCATTAAACGAGAACTATAGTCCACACCATAATTCCCCAACGTGAACGCCGAGAAGATTTCGGGACCCCTAAAATCTCAATTTCTGTTTACTTCGTTATCTCTCTCTCTCTCTTCAATCTCCCTTTGCAAGATTAAAAATGACAACTACGCTCGGTAACAGTAATTCTCTGAAAGTTTATTTCTAAAGAACACAACGCAACCGATCCTGAATTTTTAAATCATCCACCTTTTCAATTCTCTCTTCCAGAAATATCTCCCCGAATTACATCATGTAAAAGGTCATCGATCCGTGTGGAAAATGAATAAAAGAATTTCGATTTTCGACCGGTGCCCGGAATAGATTGAAATCGGCGGGTTTTGGGTGGTGGTCGTTCGATTCGAATTTCCGACGCCGAACGACGATTGGACAATAAATCCGGAGAGATCGATCGTCGGTGGAACCGTGGAAATTTTTCCCGTGATCTAGGTGCGCGTATGATCTCTCGCCGTGAGGTTCAACGAACACGGTTCGCGCGTTACGTAACGCAATTATAAAATTGCTGTGTGTCCGCGTACGGGAGATTGAAAAAAAATTTCAAACCTCGCGCGCAAACGTAGTTCGCGGCGGTCCGGTCGCGGACGTAGCGGCGGGCGCATGCGTCGCCGCATTCGATTGGCCAGCGGCGCGGCTCTGTCATATGACGAAGCTGCGTGGCATCATGGGAGGCGGATCACGATTTTGCAACATGGCGGTGAATTGAGCCAAAGTCGCGGTGCTGTGCCATCAGAAAATGTATTTTTCGTAGTCGCGGGACCGGTTTTGTTGTAGTTCTCGTGGATGGGACAGTGGGATACGGATCCGGGTCGCGTAGCACGGTGCACGACACATGTAAATATGAGTGGAACGGGCCGGAACGTTCTCTCGAAGGTGACACCCCGCAGCTCGGTGTGCAGCTCGAGCACGTATGGCAGAGACTAGAACCCGAGATAAGGAGGCTCCGCAGAGACCAAGCAATACGTATCGCCGAGCAAAATCACCGCCGCGGAATAGCGATGCGGTGGCCAATCTCGCCGGACTGTGAAAACGTGAGTGTTCCGACCGTGGAGGCCCGTGAACGGTGCGTGCTCGGTGTGTGCCCGTCGTGGCTGCGTATTTCGGTAGCGAGGCACAGTGCACGGCTCTGCCTTCCCCTTGATCCCTGTGATCCCTCTCCCACCGATCGTTATATCGTCGAAATCCTCCTCGGCACGACGCAAACGATCGCCGATCCGCGCGACCGATCGCCGATAAACCAGCGTCGAGACAACCGAGGAGAGCGTTCCGACGTGCGACTCGCCGCTAAGGCCACCATTGCCGCCGAATATCCTAACAGAATCACGTTTTCCTTGTTCGTCGCCGGGGCGGATCGTCGATCGACGATTCTCGACGGATCACCCGTCCCCGGATCGTCCCCTTGATCGACGGATATACGCGTTCCCGGCCCCGATACCGAGGCGAAAACGCTTCGCTTCGTGGCTCGTATCCGTGTCCGTGCTTCCTCCTCGAACGTTGCCACGGAATCCATGTCCGAACACGAAAATTATCGTGGACGCGCGCGTCAGCGAAACGAGAAGTGCTTCACGCGGTTTTTCCTTCTGTTACCGACGCCCGAATAAGTGTTTTATGGTCGGTGTCGGTAAACGTCGATGTAGCAATGCGCCAAAAATACACCACATGTTACGGTATTCTAAAAGCATCGCACGTTGCAATGCTTCAATAACGATAAGAGTTTACGGCGAACTCGGGCCTGCACACTTCTGGGATCAGTGTTTTCCGAAATCTTGAGATCGTTATAATTGAATAATCGAAAGTAATCCACACTTTGCCAGTCTATTGTCCTTATATTTCATAACCAAGTACTTGTGTTTACAGGCACCACCGACCGAGACTGATCGTTTCGCTGAAAATTCTAGCACGGTAGATGAGAACGCGCGAGCCTTGTTTACGCAAAAGTTTGTCGCACCGTTTCGAGACACAATTAAACTCAACTCGCAGTCCACGAATGTTTTCCTTCGTAACATTTTGTAACCGAGCGCACGACGCGTAAGACCGACGACATAATCTTGCAGACTGAATGTTATTCAAAAATCTTTTGACAATCGAGGAGGAAGAACAGGAAACTGTGTTTACATAAAAGTTTATTGCCCTGTCGTTGAGTTTCGGCTGGGTGTTACACAATTAAAAGACAAATTTGTTCTTTGACGAGCAATTGTGTTTCACGTATTCCTTGTTGAATAAAGAACGAGGTCGCAGCTGCACCCGAATAAGCTAATTTGCATACAATAAGGTTCCCTGTATACATCTGAAGTAATATACCTTGTATCCGTTTATGTCGGTGACACGCTTTGCTTCCAAAATACCCTTCTCTCTCGCTGTACTAACACGATTATTCTTTCCTGTTTCCAGATATGCGGAAAATTCCAAGAAAGCATCGTCAACCGTAGTAACTTGTGATCGTATATGCGTGCCAAACAGAAGTATATAGAAGGTCGTTGAAGAGAAACCCGATGGTTTCCTGACATGATGGAAAACAAACTGTATGTGAAAAATGAGCCTGGCCTGGACGGACAGTCTCTCGCGAATCCGCAGCCAAATCCAGCCTCCGAGGAGATCGGAGGTGCCAGGGTCTGCTTCGTTTGTGGGACGGTGGGGCACAGCGAGCAGTACTGGCTGCGAGTGAAGCCGAATCCGGCTGGTGCGCCGAACGAGCCTTATTTCCCGTTCCTCGAGTCCCACGAACCACCAGCCGGCTATCGTGGCGAGGGAGCCCGCAGCGGAGCTGTGAAAGCCTGCAGCCTTTGCTACGCTTTGTTGCTGCAGCAATGGGAGAGCTACGAGCAGGATGCCAGGCCGCACAGCCAACGGATCTATTGGCTGAAGAGATGCGACGGCGGGCCGTTCACCGGGGCCGAGATGGCTCTTCAAGGGGAGTACGCTGCTCAAGTTCTTGGTCTGACCAACGAACAAACGCCACAGCTCAGACCGGAGAACAGACCGGTGGGAATCTCGCCGAGACTCCCGGCGAACTCGCCCTCGCCGAGAGTCGAGCAGACGAGGCCGCCGTCGAACTCCATCGAACTGCCACGACCGCACTCGAACACTGCTGAAACGCACAGGCACCTGGAACAGGCGAGGCTCACCATGGAATCTCCCCATCAAAGACTGCAATCGCCCCATCAGAGGTTACAGAGCCCCAGGCAGCCCGTCGAGGACGCCAGAATATCCAGCGAAGCGGCTTTGGATCTGCGACACGCACCGAGGAGCTCGCCTGCACCGCAACCAGCGTTACCGCCACAGCCTCAACGTATGTTCGCGGTCTTTATTATTACCGATCGAATAGTTTCGAGTAGTCCTCGTTTCAGGATGTATCGGCCGAGAAAGATGACGGAGTTCATCCTTGTTAGAATACTTAGATTTAGATCTACTCGCCGCTTCAGCGTGCACGCGCTTCCACTATGAAAAAGTATACATTCTATTCCGACGCTCTCTCGTTCTCGTCGTTAGTGGGAGGACCAATGTGTTCGTACCCTTAGTCCTTCGACAATAGTGAGCTGTAATTCAAAGCCATCAGCACTTCGCTGCGCAACGATTAACGATCGCAAGACCGCGAGTCTGTACACGCATTCTTTATGTTAAACACAGACGCTCCATTCAGCCGGACGAATGTTTGTAAATAAAGGTCAACAGTCTCGCAGATAAAGCGCTAAATGCATATCTAATTTGAATTCTGATCTCAAACGCAATTCGCGCGCGACCTTTCCAGAGCGAACTCAGCTAATCCGATAGTCATTAGCCGGCCAGCGTCGCAGATAAATAGTTCTCTCAAGATCGGTTCGCAGCAAATTACGGGATAATAAAACGGTTGTTTCGTGTTCTTTGTGTACAAATAATAACGTTCTTCTTCGTGAAACGTTTCTGTGTCCTGAACGGTCGTTTGGCAACTAACCGTCTCGTTTCTCTGAATTCCAGCGATCTACAGCGGTGGATCATCGTCGAGCGTCGGCACCGATATCCTGGATCTCTCGATGCCGGACAAAAACTCGGTGACGGAAGTTTGTTACGTGTGCGGGGACGAGTTCAAGAGAGGCTCGCTTAGTCATATCGCAGCGAAACCACTGCCAACCCCGCCGCACCCTTCGACCAGTCCTCCCGCATTCTTCCCTTCTCTGATGCTTCATCCGAGACCGAGCAGAAGTAGACCCATGGACAGCGCAGGTCGCGTACAGGTACACCGTTTTATCTCCGAACTATACAGCATCCCTACAGTTCCCCACAGTACCATTAACAATTGTGGGATCGGAACCCTTCAGGCCAAATAATAAATATGGAGATCGACAAAAAGGTGCCAGGAGGATTCCTGACTATTAGAATTCCGAAAAAATTTCTAAACAAATACGATTCTCGTTCCTCCGCCGCTGCTCGCGTCGCCATTACTCTGACTGATGTTTCTGGGGATTCCAGGCGTGCACAGCGTGTCAGAACTACCTTCTGCTGCAATGGAAGGCGTACACTCGGCAAGGAGTGCCCCACGGCGAACGGAACTACACGCTCCGCAAACGTCAAGCGCCGGCCATGGACACGACCACGTTCATCTGCTACACGTGCGCGCTCGAGTACCCTTCGTCCAGTATTAGGCTCCTCTACTGCTGCGCGAACCCGGAGAAGGAGGCGTACTATCCTTATATTTATACGCTGAAACCTCCGGACGGAGCTAGTCCTATTAGTCCTCAGGGGATGGTGCAAGTCTGCTCCATTTGCTACAAAGCCATACCGCAGAAGCAGCAGGTTTTCGGCAGCGAGAACCACGAGACCCAGCCGGCGGGCCAGACGATGGTCGACTTCCGGCAGCAGGGCCCGTCCCCGAGGCCCGCGGTCGCTAAGTCACCGGCGAACTCGGCCGGCAGCGATATCCGGTTCAAACCGTACGATCTGAACAAGTCCTCGGTCGCCGCGAACAAGCAAAGAGGTGTCAAGGTCGCCACCGCCGGCCAACGAAACTCGCCGAACAACGCGCCCGCCGAGAACGGGACCGTCGCAGTTGGCCAAAACTATAGGTGCTATATCTGCGAGAGACTCTATCCTCGCACACACATGGAATGGTACGTACTAGCACCGCGAGAGTAACACCTTGGAAAAGAACATTCGAGTCTCTTAATTAGATTTCTTGTCTCGAGGTAAAAACGGTTTGCATCGATTGCTAGAGCCAGGAACAGGAATATTCATTTCTTTCTTGTCTTATTGAGTCTAACAAGCTAAGCATATTACTAGAAACGGTAGCAATGTTTTTAACCTACTGAACCTGTTAAACCTTAGCACTCGAATGGCGAGCGTGAGGCACCACTAAAAATGGCTGTATGATTATTCAAAATATCTTTTAATTATTACATTCGTTTGCATTTAATAAAGTGCTAAACATTTCAGTCTTGCACGAGTAAATGACACCATTTTCGTATGTGTAACATGAAAAATATATATAGAAAGGAAATATTCTAGATCGGAAGAAATGTTTCATTTTGGAGTTGAAATAGCTTCGAGTGCAAAGGGTTAAGAAAGGAAATCTTTGAGCGAATTACGAGATTGCGAACGTGCCGGGCAATAACCTGATTGGACGTCGAACAGCGACGCCTAATCAATTGTCTTGTCGTTAGGTTGTCCACGAGCCCGGAAGGAATGAACTCGCACGCCATGCATTTTCCCTGTCTGCGAGGAATGGCGCGCACCTCGGAGAACGCGTGTATGGATAGTCACGGCAGAGTGTTGGCCTGTAGTCACTGTGTGAACCACCTGGCCCTACAGTGGGAGAGCATGGACGCCGAACGTGTTCCTCTAGAACGTCGCAGGTTGTCCGAAACCTTTATCCGATCCTCTGGAACAGAAACTGTTGGGAATTTGCTTCGAAACGCAAAAATATTCAACAGCAACAGTTTTGCGTTTCGATAAACTTGTATTATTGCGAGCTGAATGAGAAGGTCATTGGCGTGGGACAAGGAAGGTCTCGTTCGTCATCAATATTGATATTCCTGTAGTCTCTATGTGTAGACTTTGGCTAGGGTTGGGATCAAGGTCAATATAGATTTACGAATTCAAGTCGAGTACTGCTTAAAAACAAAAAAAGAAAAGGTGTGAATGAGCATACTTTTTACGTAATCGTTACAAGCTGATTTTGAAGTCTAGAACGAGTAATGCTTACGAATCTCGTAATACTTGCATATCCGGTCTTGTCTGGATTGGAATTTGCACAGTAGCCGTTTCAATATTTCCCTCCGGCTCGCAATAACGCGAGGCAGTAGCTTCTCGACAATTTCTGCCAGCTTCCACGCGTCGCACCGACTAACGGTCTTTCAAATGATCTTTCAGGTATGATATTCCTAGTCCTCATCCGAACGGCGACGTGAACCGGTCGATCGCGACGCCGCCGAGCTCGAGCTCGGACCGAACGTTCGGCAGCAACCCGGGGACGTCGAGCAGCTCCATATACTGCTTCCTGTGCGGCCTGCACAGCGACCTGACTCTGGCCCGAGTGTTGTACGGTCGGCCCCAGGGTCGGAACGCGCCGTTCTTCCCGGAATTGTTGCGGCACCAGTCGCCGCCGAACGCCGAGCAGCTGCGCGAGGACGGCTCCGCGTTGGTATGCACGTTCTGTTATCACTCCCTTTTGGCGCAATGGCGTCGATACGAATCCCTTCCCAGCGACCAGCAAGTGAACGCCGCCGAGAGACAGTACAATACCCACGACTACTGCTGCTACGTCTGCGGCATAACCACCTACCGGAAACGAGTCAGAGCGTTGCTCGTCAAGGACTTCCCGTTCCTCAAGTACCACCGGCAGCCGGAGAAGAGTCTGCTGTTGGAGAACGGGGATTTCGCCGTGGTCTGCCTCGATTGCTACGAAACGTTGCGCACACAGAGCCTCGAGTACGAACGGTGGGGCCTGCCGGTTGAGAAACGAGAGTATAATTGGATAGTGCAACCACCGCCGCCGGAGGACAGTCCAGACGCCACCATCGCCAGACTGCCGTCCGGCGAACGGTCCGAGAAGGTGGTGAGTACCTTCGACACTAGGTTCAAGGGTCCCGTCATTCGAACAGGTTCTCAGATTTTTCATTTACGATCACTGAGACTGTAAACATTCATCCGCTATACCAGACATTGATTTCTTTACGTATACATTATGAAACAAAAGGCTAAAAATTTGGACACCTATATTGTTGTTATTTTAGAGCACCTAGTAAACCTAGCCTTAACCCGTCTAAGCACAGCGGTCGATTTCAAAGTGTGACGAAAATCAGAA
Source organism: Halictus ligatus (assembly GCA_028454255.1). NCBI lineage: Eukaryota > Metazoa > Arthropoda > Insecta > Hymenoptera > Halictidae > Halictus > Halictus ligatus. The sequence continues at coordinate 5,354,050 of CM052142.1, read as the reverse complement.
TGACTTACATAATTTGATTTAGTCGCTAATTATACGAGTACACCTGCTCATCTGCGTAGATGTATCATTCTTGTCGAGTAATGACGTAACTATCGATCGTGATCAGATAAAAAATGTTCTTCCAAAGGTGTTTAACCCCTTGCACTACGATGTATTTTACGTTTTCAGTGATCAGAGCTTTTTTGTAATTCGCAATTTCCTAAGAAAAGGAGAAAATTTATGTCTACTGTATACCTATATGTTCTTCAATAGTTGTACATTAAGAATGCCAATGTAGAATTGCAATTCGGTTCAAAGGAAACTAATAACATACATATTTATTAGACTCTGTTCAGAATCTGCATGACGAGTCAGACTCGTGCAAGGGGTTAACCCTGTTTGAAGTTTCTGTCGTCCCTGAATTTTCCTCGTTTGAATTTTAGCGGAAAGAAAATAATACGGTAGCACTTTGAAATGGTTCAAATACTGTCCACCGTGAAACGCATAAAATCTGATGATTACAGTCGGTTGGATGAACGTTAAACATTTGTTACAGGTTCCATCGACGTTGACGTCGGTTCGACCAGCACGAAAGAATTGTTCTCCAAAGGCGCCGGACAAGAAGGTTCCAGCCAAGGTCCCGGAGAAAGAGCAAGGTGAGTGACACAGTTCTCCAAGCGATACACTGGTTATCATTGTTGTTGTGAAACGGCAGGAAATTCGATCGAACCGGATAAACAAACATGCCGATCGTGCCGAGAGCGTTGAGAAACCGGATATTTGTTCTATCGGCATCGTTTCCCCGGTTTATTTCTAGATCTATGCACACATCGGCGACGATTAGGCGAGCGTGCCTAACGAAAGATAACGAAACCGTTCCGGCGGTCGGGACATTTTTCAGACACACGCGAAGGTTATCGGTCCCCGGTTTAGCGATACCTCGCGGTCTTCGTCGCCACTCGAGTCGAACGCGAGTTCGAGTTTCACGCGTTGCGCTCCCGAGAAATCGTTGGATTTCGAATCTTTTCGTCACGCGACACGCTCGAGGATCGCGTTTCGCTGGAAAACCGGAAGCATTATGACATTCCTCGCGCGACAGCCGAGTCGAAAAACTCGCGGAGTCCTCGTTGGTAGACTACAGTTCGATTGGACTGCGGATCTTCACGGGGTCTGAGAATTTTTAGAGTGCGGGGTCACGAAGATCAATGGTTGACCGAGGATCTGTATGCATTTACGGTGTCTGAGAATTTTTAGAGTGCGAGGAAGATCAATAGTCGACTGAGGATCTAGCATTCATGGTGTCTGAGAATTTTTAGAGTGCGAGGAAAACCAATAAGTAGATTTTATGCAATTTCGAAGATGAAAAGAGTCCAAGGATGGTAACATATTATTCCCAACTGATCATTAGAAAAAGAAATCTCGTACATGGCTACTGTTTTCGGTAATGGATGTTGACAATTCGTATTTCGCGTAAGGTACCGCAGTCTAATCGATAGTGTTTTCGTTTCAGTTAGAAGAAATTTGCTAGAGGTTGAAAGAACTAGAGATAAAGGACAGAGTCTTCCTCCAATAAAGTATGGTCGTGTAACTGTCGGCTGAAATCAAGCAGAATGTTCTCGGGAAAATGCGAAACGAAGAAAGGCCGGCGATCCTGGCGACCGAAAACGGTGAAAAGTACACAAAGATCTCTCCTGGCGCGCTTTTTCATCGGATCCGGAAAGTTTTCCGTATCGTTTAAGCCGTTCACGGCGTGTATATTTTCCCAAGAAACGAAATCCCCAGGCCCGGGGGCTAACTTCTCAGCTTCTTCGCCTCTTCTCCGTCGGATCGTAACACTTTCTTCCTTTTTACCCTCGTGTTGCTTCTTCTTCTTCTTTCTTTCTTTCTTTTTCTCTCTGCCGCTCGGTTTTTATCGTTTCGGCTTACCGGCCGTGGTACGTGTTCTTCCTCTCTCTCCCCGTGGCGAAAGGTGAGTTTCTTCGAGTTTTACGTGTCGGCGATCGTGTAACGCCGAGCACGGCTCTGCTATTTAGAAGTCGTAAACTTACGCTCGACGAGCCTGCTCTCGCGCGTTTTTCTTTTCAATGAGAGTGGCCGCGGGCGAACGGCTCGCGAAACTAGAATGCCTCGCGAAACTAGCGTGGCTCGACCGCTGACGCCCCGGTGGCGTCAATCGCCTCCTATCGGCTTCGGATTTATTCCGTGGTTACGTTCCTTCTACCGGGTTCTTATCGAACATGTAATTCGATCGAATACTTGAAGCATTTAATGGCGGACTGTTCGTACAGACGGTGGATTTTTAATGCACAATGAGCATTGCAGTAATCGCGAGATAATGAGGCTGCATTCGTTTCTTTTTGAACACGCGAATTTTGTATGTCTCATACAACTGTTGCCCATTTTATTCGTACGAAAGAGAAATTTTATTATTTGCAGTAGAAGCTGTTTTGACTCCAAAACGAAACGTATCTTCCAGCTTAGAATATTTCCTTTCTATATACATTTTTTCATGTTATACATAAGAACATGGTGGAATTTACTCGTACAGTACTGAAGTGTTTAGTCATTTATTAAATAGAAATAAATTTGTTTATGTGAAAAATGTTTTGAATAATGATATAGCAATTTTTAGTGACGCTTTGTAGTCGCCATTCCAGTGCTAAGGGTTAATAATCAGACTGCGGATCTTTAGGTAAAATAAAATGCATTGCAGCAAACGGAAGCCGAATTGCAATTTATTCTTTCCTTTAATGATCCAAATAAATTGTCAGAGATCCGCCGTCTACTGAAATTTTAGTTTTTACAATGTCAGTAGTAATTTGATTTGAGCATATTATTTTGAGAGGTTGAATAGTGTAATATAGTACAAGTAATGCCAACACTTTTGTTCTTAACTCTACTTGCAATTGTAACAAGGGGTACAGGAATAATTAAGATAACGAAACGGATAGAATAATTAAAAATTATGTAGCTGACGCGTACAGACATAAGAACACAAACTTTCCGTTCAATCTAATATGTATATCATTAACCCAGGGTACGCCAGGGTCATTCGTGACCCGTAGCGGCGGGGATAAACTGGTCAATGTGTACAATTTTACTCTGATATAAGACGACTACGCTTTTCATTTCGAAATAAGAAAATCGCTACCCCCTCTTCTTCTTGATCCGAAATACGACGAAAGCCTGTTCCTCACCGTCGTCTTATATCGAAAGAAAACTGTGTAGTGACATCGGCGCGGGTCAGAAATGACTCGGGCACAGGTCCAGAACTCGCATCCGGTTAATCAAGCCCTTGGGCCGCAAAGAGCCGCGAAGAATTTTGAAAAATCGCCGGGGAAAAATGGGGAATCCCATTTCCCATTTGAAATTTTAATGTGTTGCACGTTGCAAGTTTTCATAAATTCTTCGAATTCTCGAGACGTGAAACAGCTGCCCCGATCTGAAATAATTCGTAACGCTCGATTATAATGACTAAAATACGATTTCAAACATTTCATCACTTCTGAACTATTTGTACTTCTCGTCGAATATAGTTTTACAATTCGAGAGCGGAAAACAGGCTTTCACGTATTAGCGATTAGGGGGTGAGAGGAGCTTCTGCCGAAAAATCAGCGATGATCGCAGAAATTAGTGGCGTTAGGGAGAGGAGGGTTGGGTGCAGAGAGGGGGTTGTCGGGTAACGCGTGTCGGAGAGTGTAGTGGGGTCTCGGGTGTGCGCTTGCGATCGTCGTCGAGATCACAGGGGGTCGATTAAGGTCGCTCGATCCGGCTTAGACGGAGTAGGTGGTTCGAGGTGTTGGTGGGATTTAACGGGGTTGAAGAGGGAGGGGGCTGACAGAGTTTGGCGAAGAGAGAGAGAGAGAGAGAGAAGGGGGTTGGTTTGAAACGGGGCAAGTGGAGAGCCGAAACCGGAAAGGAGGGTACAATGGAGAGAAATAGGAGCGAGAGGGGGGGGGGGGGGGGAGAGAAAGAGCAAACGCCCGCAGCGTGACACCGCATTGCGCCCACTTGCCAACCCGCCCAACACCTAAATTCGAATTAGGGAGCCGGCCCTGTCGTTTCTCGTCAACACGGCTCCCCCGTCCTCCTGGTAAACCTACCGACAGGACATCATCGTCTCCTTACACCGAGAGAGAGAGAGGGAGAGAAAGAGAAACGCGTTGCAGTCCACTCCTAAATTTTCTCTCTCTCTCTCTGGCTCGACTGAGCGGCGATCGGAGAGAGAGAGAGTAGGGGGAGAGTGCAGAGTTCGTTTTCCTCTTCCTTTGAGGATCGATATCAACGTTATCGACTGCTTTTCGCGCTCCTTGTCGCTCGAAGAACCACAGAGAGCGGAACCGCTCGCGTATTCTCGGCAGGCGTGCGGCCAAAAGGCTCGATCTCTCGGTGTACATTCTCCACCGCGAAATCGGTGCCAGGATTCCGAAGGATCTCTCTCTCTCTCTCTCTCTCTCTCTTTCGCTCGCACGACGGCCCCTATCTCCACCGACAACTGTTCCGGCGTCTTTTTTTTTCCGCGCGAACTATTCCCCGAGAATCTGGACCGTCTCGACGAGATGCAGTCTCTCGTTCGAATAAAATTGCGGCGGGAAGGATCAAGATCGTTATCCAACAGCGTTACATCCGAGTCACGGCGGACCTGCTCCCGATATATCATTGAAAAGAGAAGGATATAGTGCGGCGATGCTTCACCGTCGTCGTTTTCACTGTCTGTCAACCGGACAAAGTAAAGCAAAAATTGTCTGATCCCGAGATACGTAAAATAAATTGCGTTGTTGGATGTGTCCGGGATGTGTTCAGGGAAAAAGTTAGTTCAGCTAATATGGAAAATATTTCGAATGATAGCCGAAATGTTTGACGATTTTTCCAATAAAGTCGATGATTTCTCCGCTTTAACGTAATTATTATATAAGGAATTAACCCTTAACCAGTTAACTGCCACGTCAGTCACATATGGCTGACAGTGATTTTTGACTAGGTTTAGATATTCATTTTTATTGTGACATACCCAGATAAACCGAAATTTATTAGGATCTCTAGAATGCAAGAGGGTTAAGACAGCATCCCCTATAATACATTTTACAATTCTAGTTTCGGTTTCATTCATTAAATTACACTGATTTTGTACGAATCTCTGGCATTGATTTGTGGCATTTAACGTGTTAACGGACCAATGCCGCCACATAAACGGCACGACACTTTTTCTTACCGGATCCAATGCAGCACAAATCAAATTTAAATCATCTTGCTATCCTATTACTCTGAATATATACTAACCCTAAGCCCTTAAATCGAATGGCGATTGTAAGGCGCCACTAAAAATTGCTGTATCATTATTAAAAATATCTTTTACATTATTAAATCTGACTGTATGTAATAAATGACTAAACACTTCAGTATTGTACGAGTAAATTGCACCATTTTCGTACGTATAACATAAAAAGAATATATACAAAGGAAATATTCTAGGTCATAAGAAGTGTTTCGTTTTGGAGTTAAAATAGCTTCGAGTGCAAAGGGTTAATAAATTTTCACTAGAACATAAATATTTTCCTTTCTGTGCTCGATATAAAAATGTTCAGTCCTCTTCGTATGAAAAATAGCTTGGATCCGGTGGGAAGTAAACTCACTTCCAGACAGTTAAATGTATCCCAAAGAGTAAGCTTCAAAAATTGAATTTTGGTCTTGGAAATCAGCTCTGTCAAATGACGGGTTACAGATTCCACGGCCGCGATCCAGAGAAAGATCGCGGCGGGGTGACGAGGATCGAAGGGAACGTCGTTTTGTCTATCGACTCGTCGACACCGGCGGCGCGCTTTAATCCGAACTGGTCGGGAACACGGAGTAGCTTTAATCAGATACCTGGGGCGATATTTACATTTTGATGGCTAGCGGGTTAATGCCGCGCCGGCGGAAACACGCGCGCGGCGCAACCCTCTTAGAGCGAGAGCGTGCGCGAGCATCACCAGCAGCAGCAGCAGCACCGGCGCTCGGCGGTTTCTCTCTGCGTTGGCTCGCGTTAATAATTAACCGCCGCGCCGAGTAGCTTTCGCGAGGAGCACTCGCGGCCAACTCCACGGCTCGTTTCGTTTCGAGTAACATTCCTGTTACGCTCTCTCTTCTGCCTACCGATCCGGCTAACGCAACACTCGCCGACCGTGTCTGTCGTTCGCGCCGATTTCCTGCCGATCCCCGAGGAAATTCGACTTGGAAATCCAGGGGAATTTCGCAGATCTGTCAGCGTCTGGAGGAAATAGTGATTCCAATGATTTTTTTCTTTTTTTTTTTACGAAATTTGTGCGGTATTATGTCCGCGACATTTTTCCGGTTAGAATGAGTCCAAATACGACACAGTTCGAATCGGTCAGTCGATCCACGATAGGAGACTCGATTATCCGAACCGTGACTGTCGTTCGCGCCGATTTCCTGCCGATCCCCGAAAAAATTTGACTAGGAAATCTAGGGGAATTTCGCAGATTTAGAAATGGGAATTTTTTTCTGGGATGGAGAAAGTTCGGATCGGTCGTTCGAATCTCGATTATCCAAACCGAGTTTGTTCGCGCCGATTTCCTGCTGATCCCCGAGGAAATTCGACTAGGAAATCTAGGGGAATTTCGCGTAGTTAGAAATGGGAATTTTTCTGGGATGGAGAGAGTTCGGAACGGTCGATCGAGCCTCGATTATCCGAACCGAGTTTGTTTGCGCCGATTTCCAGCAGATCTCCGAGGAAATTCGCCAGGGAAATTGGGAGATTCTTTTATTCTAGAACCGGCTTCAGCATCAGCAATTTAATTATATTCTCATACTTTTGCCAGCCTACGTTGGGTATTTGAGAAATAATATTGGTGCAACAGTTAGTGGAATAATTCGTGCAAAAATTAACAGGAGCGTAGGGGATCGATTCGACGAGTGAAAATTTTGGAAAATCCGGCGGTACAACGAATCGCAGATTGACCGGGAAGAGGGTACCGCGAAGACGGGGTTGGAAAATCGGTCTCGCCCGACCGTGATAAAAATAATACAGCTTATTAGTCCCTCGGGAGGCGGGGGTTGGCTGTGCCTTTGGCGAGCGAAAGCGGGGGCGGCGAGGGCGCGGGGGCTTTGAAGAGGGGGTTGGGATGAAACGAGGGTGAGCACGGACTGGCGGACGCGTTTGTGCCTCGGAGGTTCGGCAGGAGGGAACACACGAACGAGCGGGAACGGGAGTAAGCGAGCAAGCTAGGCAGAAAGGTGAAAAGAGAAGAGAAAGACGGGTAGCTAGGGGGTTGCGGGCCGAGAGATAGAGATAGAGAGAGAAAGAGAGGGATGAAGAGGGTTGGTCACGGTCTAGCTGGAGGAGGATAGTTGTTCGCCGTCGGAACGAAAGAAGGGCGAGAGGGGTAGGTTCCCTGTCGCTGGCACGCATTGATTTTGCTCGACAGACAGCCGCCTGTTGGGTTCTCCGACTCCGGGAACCTAACTGTTCGCTCGCTAGCACGCTCTCTTTCCCTCGATTTTCCACCCCCGAGCTGCTACGGCGGTCAATCTTCTTCTTCTCTCTTTTTCTCTCTGTTTCTCTCGAGGAATCTCTTTTTCTTTTTCGCTTCTCGACGCGGGCCTGTTTGCCAGCGGAGAACGTCGCGCTCCGGTCGCCGCTCTATCTTGTTCTTGGGTCGCGCGGAAAATTCTAGCGTTATCTCGTCGCCGGCGATACTTGTTGCTGTCGCGTCGGTTGATCTCGCCGGAACGAAAATATTGATTTGCGCGCGTCGCGCCGCGCCGCGCCGCGAAACAATCTCCGGCGACGTGTGCACGCGCTTTAATCCGCGGTACCCGGGTTCAAAAGAGCACGCCTCGCGGTTATATCGAGTCAACGATAACGGTTAATAGCCGTATCAGTTTATTGGACCGCGGCGCGCTGTTTTCGATAGCCGCTTTATAGAAACAGAGAGGGGTGGGGGTGGGGGGGAGAGAACGTTTCCCTTTTGGAACGCGCCGCACGCGTTACGTGCAGATTAATTACCGGACTACGGGATACGGATTCTTACGCGATCGTTTGACGGAACGGTGTCGCGATAAATGGGTGCTAATTAGGCGAACGGTCTGTTGGTTACGTGCACCTGACACTCCTACTTCCTGCGCGGTTTGGTTAGACACTTTGTTGAGACACTTTCTTGGTAATCTTAACGGTTACAGTAAAAATCTGGTTCGCACCACAGTCAATTCTCGTTATAAGTCACTTGCGCGGTTTCGGCGAGTGACATTTAGACGAAACGGCGTGGTTGCATTTGAAATACACGTTAAAGTAAATATCTGGTTCGTACTACAGTCAATTCTCGTTATAAGTCACTTGCGCGGTTCTGGCGAGTGACATTTAGACGAAACGGTGTGGTTGCATTTGAAATACACAGTGCACGTTGGAAATGTAAAAGTTACTATCCGTGGTGGTGTGGGTAGTACCAGTCACCTTTAAACACGAGGCTCGTAGTGACTTATATCGGGAATTCGCTGTATAGGTTACGGGTCTTGCCGGCGTCATGTATCGTCCAGGTGACATGCTCGTTAAACTGTTATGTTTACACTCCTTGGGATCCGAGGCCTCTCACGGGTTATAGCCCGCGGTAGTGGGGATAATTCCGCGACATTTATCATCCAGGCCCTGGCGACATATATGGAGGAATCACTGTACTCAGAAAATTTATTTCTTTGGGTATATATTATTTCAAAAATGGCTAAAAATTTGGATAGACACATTCTTGTTATTTTCGCTTTTAAAGCTCCGTAAACCTAGTGTTAAAGGTCCGTTTAAAGGCATCAACAATGTTTTTGAATTCATCGTCGGTCTATGTTCACGTTATCTAGGTGTATTATTCTTGTTTACAATTAATATAATTTATTTGGGAGCGTGTTCGGAGCTCAATGAGACGCCAAGCTGAGGCTTGTATTAAGATAGGATATGAATGTCGGCATTTTTCAAAGACGAGATCTGCAATTTTTGAACAAATTTCTGCATCGTGTTTCAACGTTGTCGCTGCGTTACGTAAATCGCTTAGCCGAAGCGGCGTGTCGCGAAATTTGCAAAGGTATCTCATCCATTAACAGCAGCGATGCGCGATAAGTGCATCCAAGGTTGAAATTTTCAACGTCTCGAATAATTAACTTGTTGTTGCGTTACACGGTGGCCGGCTTGCGGACCGTAGGCCTTCGGAAACCTCTAGTAGACTGCGTTTCGAAACGAATTCAGAACGCATTTCAGCATACGCTTGTCACGAAGACTATACAACTCGATTCCCAAACGGATAATTCAATACGCGACTCTTATATGCAGATTGCGGTTTTTATGCGTTTATGACAAAAATGGGTAGGGCTTGTTCTAAAACAGTAAAAACATTAGAAAAATTTTAAAATGCATTTACATTATTTTCAAACTATTAAACATATTAAGAAAGAAAATAAATTGCTATTTCACTTCAGTTTATTGCAATTCAGGTGGAAAATTTTTATTTTGCATAGAGTCTAGTGATCACGCAATGTAAAATCAAATTTTACAAGAGTCTCGCTATTTGTTAATATTAAAGAAGGTTTAAAAGGAATTCAGATCAATTTATCTGAATTAATATTGAGGTATTCAAGGCCCCTGGGTGCAGTGGCCAGTTTCTTTTTTGTAAATAAGATCATGAGACTTTTCTCGCAACTTCTATTTCTAATTTGACTTTGAGGGCCCCAAAATGTTGACCACACGAATTCTCATTACGAGTCAGTGGCAACCTTACAATTTGCAGTCGGTGGAACTATCTACACCACCGCAGTGAGGAGCTGTGCAACATTGTATCGGAGAAAGACATTTTCTCAGTCTTCATGTCACTGTCGCTTAGTAGTCATAGGCTTTCATGACTTGTAGACGGACATGACTCTTAGGTCTCCAGGCTCGAAATTTGATGTGACGAATTTTTCCAGCCCTATTCTTCATAATTACTTTCACCTATAATTCTGAAATATAAACTTTCATCGATTTCACTAACAATACAGTGAATTCTCGTTACGAGTCAGTGCCTACCTTACAATTTGCAGTCAGTGGAACTACCCACACCACCGCGGTGAGGTCCGGAAGCTCGAAAGTCGTCTCTGAAGCCACGTGCAACATTCTATCCAAGAAAGACATTTTCTCTCAGTCTGTTTGTCACTATCGCTTAACAGTCATACGCTTTCATGACTCGTAGACATGACTCTTAGGTTCCAAGCGTGGCCCGTGTACTTCGAACGCGTCGCTCGGCGACAACCTCGGATCTCCTCTAAGAGTCGGTCAGCAGAACGGCGCGTCTGACTCGTAACGAGAATTCGCTGTAGTTTCTCTCGCGCGAACGCGTCGAACGACGAGAAACGATTTTCGGGTCGGATTCGATCGTCTCGTGGAAACCGGCCCCGACCGGATTATGGTCGCGATGCTCCTGCGATAGTCCTTCCGGCCCCCGCTTCCGTTAATCGTCCTTTGTTCGCACCTCTGTCGCGCGTACAAAGTTCCGCAGCTCGGCTAACGCGCTGGTTGCACGTTACAGGTCGACCCGACGGGGGTTGCTCGCACTCGGGGGCGTGTGTATGCGCGCGTGTACACGTATGCAGGACGTGTAGGTGTGCGCGTGTGCCGCGATGGTCGTCGGTACGGTCGGACTCGACGAAGTAGCTAGATTTGAACAGGGCTGTGCGGCGGAGGGACGGAAGCGGCACACGAAGCGACAGAGAGAGGGTGGATCGTCGACTGGCCGATGTATAGGGGTGTTGCGAGGGGGGAGGGGGTCGGTTAAGGGGGCGGTTAGAGGGGGTTGCTCTGCTGGTTTCACAGCGCGTGCCGCTTCAGCGCCAGATGGCTTTCGAAGCACGGAGCGAGAAGGTAAAGGGAAAGTCGGACGGAGATAGGGGAACACCTCCCGGATATCGTGTTCTCCGTATATATGTATACATATCCTATGTACGTGTGGCGCGGTGCAGTGTCGTTGTGTGCTCTGCCTGTGCCCTCCCTTCTCACTTATTACCCCGAGGCGAGCACGGTTACGCAAGAGGGCTGCGCGAATAAAGGAACCGGAACTCAGCCAACATTCTCGAACGCCACGCCGTTTTTCGCCTTTCTCCCGAGATTTCATTAAATTCGCGCCGTCTCCGTTGCGTCTCCCGCGGCTTTCGGTTCCCTTATCGGCCTGCAACCCCTCGACGCTGCAAACAAGGACTCGCCGCTTTAACACCGGGTGCGCGGACCACTGAAAATTACTATTTCCCGGTTGCTCTGTAAAAATAACGCGAATCTATCAAAATTTGTAGCCGGTTTGTTGACACCCCGACTGGCAAACTAGGAGCACAAATTTTGTAAAATCAAAGTATATTGAGTTAGTTCTGTAACTTTCTCGCATTTTACAGATCCTAATGAAATTTGGTGCAATGAGTATGTTAACGTAAGAATTTATTTTTGAAATGCGGGCAAACAATTCCGTCATAATTAGAATGCGGATTTTTATGCAAAACAAAAATTGTTGTCTGCATCGATTATGAAAAGTAGAAGCCAAGGGGAGTGTTAATTCTTCACTTGCTAGTTTTAATAGATGAGAAATGACAAATTTTTTAAATTTCCTTGTAATTTCAAATTTGATTTACTCAATTTTGTTATAAATGCAGAAATATCCACAGTCTAGTCATAATATATACCTAAAGATATAAATTTGTTAAGTAATTCCTGATGGATGTGTCTTTGCAGTCTCAATATTCGTGAATTAATTAATCTATTTAGCGTGCAACAGTCCCACGAAACGCTTAAAGTCGCTTATGCAAACTATGCTTTACGTCACTGAATTTCCGTCGAATAAATTACATTTCAGTGTGAATTGTGTATATTGTCGATTGAATCAATTTCGTATTTATAAAGCGAAAGAAATCGTACGAAATGGTAATGTTTGGCTTCGCAATTAAAAATAGCTCCAAGTGTAAAGGACAACCCCTTCCACAGCACTGTAGTGACTATAGCATCGAGTCATACTAGTGATGCAAAGGAAGGAGGGAAGTGCCTACTTCGGATTTTTTAAATTTCACAGAAGCGCACTTTTGGACTCGGACCTAAATTGTAATAATAAAAACCAGCTGAAAATGGTGTAGGTTTTTGTTCCATTGGAAAAAGGCTGAAAACTGGTAGACTTTCTAAGGTTCGTTTTATCAAATTATAGGAGCGGAATTTTGAACTAAATCGTGAATTGCAAGAATAAAAACCAGCTGAAAATGGCGTAGGTTTCTCTTCCATTAGAAAAACACTGAAAACTGGAAGACTTTTTCTACGATTTGTTGCATCAAATATTAAAGCAAAATAAGTTTCGCAAAAAGTCAGGGTATTTCCAAAAAATCACAAAGGCCCTTTTTCCGGACACCCATTCGTACCCATTAATTTTACATGCGATATTACACAATGCATAGGTATACAGAGTAAATTCTCTTTTACCTCCAAGGAGAAAAACCGCCAAACAAAGAAATCCGAGCAACCATAAATCGTAGCACAAGGGGCTAAGAAAGTAAACGAATTTCCATTTCGCTCAGGTAGAACATTTTCTCTTTTCCACAAACGACGTCTTAATTATCAATTCTCCCACTGTCGTCCCTGCTTCATAAAAAAGAAAAATCGAAGGTCGCGGCAGAATAGAAAATGAATGTGTCGGCGTCGGCGCATGAACCGGAAGATTGGTCCCAGTCCCGCGATCGGCTCAGAAAATCGGCGTCGCGTTCTCCGCGAGCGGATCGGCGCGTTTCACGGCTCGTCGCACGCTCCTCGAGCCTCGCCGAGCGTTTTCGAGCGGATCGGTGGATCTCGGCGAACCGCGGCAATCGTACGCTCCATACACACACGCACTCCGAAACGTTCTCTCCTCTCCCCCACCTCTATCACTCTTTCTCTCTCTCTCTCTACCTCAAACGAACGAGAGAGAGCGAGAGAGAGAGAGAGAGAGAGAAAGGCGTTGTAAAACGTGGAGAGTGGGGGTTAGGCCGAAGACGAACGAAGCGCGTCGACCGCGCGTCCTCGGTGCCTCAGTCGAGCACCAGCGGTCGTTGGGGTTGCGTCGCGAGATCGAGGGGTGGTGTTGTCGCATGCGTGTCCTCGTGATCGGCACGCGACGCGCGCGCGAGCGACCGAGAAAAAGAGAGAGAGAGATATATATATATATATATATATATATATAAAAAGACAAAGGGCGAGAGAGCCGCGCTCGTTAACGATGGATTTTCTATCGCACGGTGCGTAGCCGGCGTCGTCGCCACCGCCGCCGACGTCGCGACGCTCGTCGGAAAAGCTAGCGCACGCGCGCAGCGCTGCGTCCACGGACAAAGGACACCGATACCGACGCGCTTTAAAAGCGTCTATACTCTCTCGATCCTTCCCCCCATCCCCCTGTCTCCCTCCCCCTTTCTCTGTCGGGTTCACGCAACCCCGTGACTCTGTGCCCCCTCCCACCCCCCACTCCGGTGTTCCGCTCACTCTATCTGTTCCACAGAAAGAGAGAGAGTGGGAGAGAGAGAGAGAGAGAGAAAGAGAGAGAGAGAGAGAGATACGGCGCGCGTGAAAATATATCCTGGCCGTCCGGCGGTAGCGCCGAAGCATTCAGTCAATTAGCCGTAATGGCACGACCTGCCGCGTCGGTCTCGGCCAATTAAGTGGTGATTAGTGCGCGGAGCGGAACTCTGCCATCGCTCCGCGCGTACATATCCCTCTCTCTTGTGCGAGAGCGAGCGAGCGTGCGAGCGAGCGAGCAAGCTAGCTAGCAGAGTGCGCGTGCGTGCGTGTTTGGTTTTGCCGTGTGCGTGTTCTCTCTGTCTCCGAGAGTTCGCCTCCTGGCTTCGTGGTCGCGGTCCGACAGTGCACGATCGGACGGTGCGCGAGCAACGTGTGTGTTTGTGTGTGTCTCTTGTCTCGACGCTGCTGCAACGAACGACTCTCCTCTCTCGACGCGGTTTCCTTTTTTTTCGTCGAACCAATACATCTCGCGCGTTCGCGCACGCACACGGACGAGCGCGGGAAAACTTTTGTCGGCGAAGAAGTAGAAGAAGAAGAAGAAGTGCGCGGAGTGTTTGTCCCCCTCTCTCTCTCTCTTTCTCTCTCGGTGCGTGTTTCTTTATTTTTCTTCATTCCCCGCTCGCTCCCGTCCAGTTTCGTAGAAGGCAGTTTACGCAGTCGGTCCGTGCGCGCTGTCCGCGAGAGCGAGTAACCGCGGGATCCGCGAAGCTTCTCCTCGCGGCTGTAAATCACGCGTCGACGTGTCGGCAGGAACGCGCCGGCACACCGGGGGCGAGTATGCGCGATGAATGATGACGGGACCGCGCGAGTAGCGTCGCCGAGCACCGCGCGTTCCGAACTCCCGGAGTCCGGGGAACAACAATGACTATGACAACGACGACGGTCCAACGGTTTTTCAACGATCCGCGCTGAGAACGAACGAACCCGCCGGACTCCTGTGATTTATTTGTCACGAATCCTCGCGAGAACCGCCCGGATTATTCGCACAGCGAGAGGATATATCGTATATCCGCCGCGGAGGTTGTACAACACCAGTCGGTGGTCCCCCCTTCGAGTGTGTTTTCGGTTTGTGCGGATTTGTCGAAACGATCGGATCTGACGGAAAATGACGCGCGATCGATTCGACGATCGGCCGCAGGAGAGAAAACAACGGCCTCGAGCGGAGACGACGGACCGTGCTCGGTAGGCTCTCTCGCGAAAGATTTAGTAGTGCGTCGTTGCGGTAGAGAGGAGGAGGTGCCAGCACGGTTTTCCAGTGCATCCGGATAGAGAGAGTCTCGGACGACCGAGACTGCACAGCTCTACGACCCCATCAACGGCTTCCGAAATGGACTTCCGGGCGCCGCATCCACTCGCGCATCCCTCGCACGCTGGACATCCATACTACTATCCAGGTACTTTCACGGCGAACCGATTTTACACCTTGTGATCCTCCTTTTCGTACCCTTTTCGCTCAGCTGCGATCTTTGACATCAAACCGATTTTATATCTTGCGATTCTCTTGTGGTCCACTGTTCGTTGAGCAACGATTTTGAGATAGAACCGATTTTAGGGTGCATCGATCTTGGAGTAGTACCATTTTTGTTGCAAACGAGGGACGATCTTTGCGATTGAACGGATTTTGTACTTTGTGATTTTCTTTTGGTTCACTTTTCGTTCCGCAACGATCTTTGCCATCGAACCGATTTTATACCTTGCGATTCTCTTGTGGTCCACTGTTCGTTGAGCAACGATTTTGAGATAGAACCGATTTTAGGGTGCATCGATCTGGGATTAGTACCATTTTTGTTGCAAACGAGGGACGATTTTTGCGATTGAACCGATTTTGTACTTTGTGATTTTCTTTTGGTTCACTTTTCGTTCAGCAACGATCTTTGCCATCAAACCGATTTTATATCTTGCGATTCTCTTGTGGTCCACTGTTCGTTGAGCAACGATTTTGAGATAGAACCGATTTTAGGGTGCATCGATCTGGGATTAGTACCATTTTTGTTGCAAACGAGGGACGATTTTTGCGATTGAACCGATTTTGTACTTTGTGATTTTCTTTTGGTTCACTTTTCGTTCAGCAACGATCTTTGCCATCGTACCGATTTTATATCTGGCGATTCTCTTGTGGTCCACTTTTCGTTGAGCAACGATTTTGAGATGCAACCGATTTTAGGGTGCATCGATCTTGGATTAGTACCATTTTTGTTGCAAACGAGGGACGATCTTTGCGATTGAACCGATTTTGTACCTTGTGATTTTCTTTTGGTTCAGTTTTCGTTCACTTTTCGTTCAGCAAGGATCTTTGCGATCGAACCGATTTTATGTCTTGCGATTCTCTTGTGGTCCACTTTTCGTTGAGCAACGATTTTGAGATGCAACCGATTTTAGTGTGCATCGATCTCGAGTCTGTACCTTTTTTGTTGCAAACGAGGGACGATCTTTGCGATCGAGCCGATTTTATACATTGTGATTTTTTTTTGTCCACTTTTCATTGAGTCACAGTCTTGCGATCGAACCGATTTTATACGTTGCGATTTTCTTGTGGTCGCCTTTTCGTTGAGCATTGATCTTGCGGTCTAACCAATTTTACGGTGTAATGATCTTGGTTCGGTACCTTTCCCGTTGAATATAGTAACAATCTTTGCAATCGAACCGATTTTATACCTTGTGATCTTCTTTTGGCACCTTTTTCCAATAAAAAGAACGATCGAACGTTCACTCAATAGTAACAATCTTTGGGATCGAACCGATTTTACGGTGCACTGATCTTGGTTCGGTACCTTTCCCGTCGAAAATAGTAACGATCTTTGCGATCAAACCGATTTTACGGTGCACCGATCTTAAGTCGGTACCTTTTTTCTTGCAAAGAGTGACGTCTCTGCGATCAAACCGATTTCGCGATGCGTTAATCTCGGTTAGGTACCTTTTTTGTTGATCAGAGTGATCTTCGCGATCGAACCGATTTTATGGTGCATTGTGATCTTCCTTGGTGCCTTTTTCGTTGAAGAATCTAAAAATCTTAATCGATCTTCTAGAACTGATTTTATGCGTCGTAATTTTACTTCAGTATCTTCTTTCGTCGAGAAGATCGACGATCTTTGCGATCGAACCGATTTTTCGCGGTGCATTAACCTTGGTTCACTACATTAGTAATTTTCAATATTTTTATCGAGGAATTGTTAGACGTAGTCGTGACGTAGAACAGACACAAGAACTTAGGAAATTGAAATAGGATTTCGGAGACTTCATCATCATCGGATGATTCAATTTTCGGGATACCTGACGCGCACGAATTGTTAACTCCTCAACAGTGAAAGAACTGTCAAATTGACGTAGCGTGTGTAGGAACTTCGGTGGTTCGGCTCGAGAGCCAATTTCTTGGCTTTCACCGAGGTTTCCAGCGATCGACGTGGCTTGTGCGTCATCGGTTGCGTACCGCGAGGCCGACGAGAAAGAAATGGATTTAAAAAAGAAGGATATGAAAGAATAAGTAGTTTCGCCGCAAAGAGAAGGTGGAGAGGCGTTCGCCAGGAGTGCTGGCAATTTTCTTAACTACCTCGGCGCACTTCGCCTCCGGTTGATCGCCGCGCGTATAATTTAAGTTATCGCCATCGCCGGTGTTGCTCGAGAACCGAGAACCGTAGAGCATCGATGCGTTTCGTGCTGAAAATATCTCACAGTTTTTTTTCTCTCTCTCTCTCTCTCTCTCGCTCCCTCCCCCCAGAGAAGACCTTCCAGTTGAAAACAAAAACAATTACTCCTCTGGCGACGACTATGCGACCGCGACGATGTTAATCGGAAATCCGGCTCTCTCGGTTCTCGCGAAAGCGGATCCCGGATTAATTATGGATCGAGTCTGTTTTTTATTTTCTTTTTTTTAATCGGCTATCGACTCCCACCACGGTAAATATTGAAACATTGTGTTGGCGGAGCCCGCGTGACGGTTATCCCGCGCGTGGCGATTTTCTATCTCTTTTTCTCTCTTTTCCCCGTTACCGTTCCCGTTCCCGTTCGTTCGACTTCCTCTCTGGTTTCTTTTTCCCAGCACTCCTCGGGCTTTCCGCCTTCTCTTGATCGAGTTCTCGGCGACAGCTCGATCTATGCCACCCCCGTCGTCCACCCCCGCAACCCTCGTTGCCGCCTCCGCGATTATTCTTTAACGTGACGGAGCTGAAACTCCGATCGCGAGCTATTTTTATCTTTCGCAATTTTTCTCCACGGCGTTGCCGATGATACGCGGGTAAATCGGTTTTGGAAGCAAAGAGGCATTCTTCGAATACAACGGAACATTTTTTTCAACTTCATTTTCAGCCTTGTTTGCCTGATACAATTCAGCGTGCTGCGACCGCTTCCGATTTCAGTCTTCTTCGAGCAGATTTTCAAACGATTTCGATCTTTAAGAATTTTGTCTCGCGGAAACGATTGGCGATACAAGAATAATTCTTATTGGAGAGTGAAAGATGTTCTTAAGTTACAATAGAACATTTTTTTCGATTCCATTTTCGGCCTAGTTTGCTTGACAATTCAGGATCTCTCGAGCCCTTCCGTTTTCAATTTCAGCATTTCTCGAGCAGATTTTCAAGCGATTTCGATATTCACGAATTTTTCTCGAGGAAACGATTAGCGATACAGGAATAATTCTTATTGGAGAGTGAAAGATGTTCTTAAATTACAATAGAACATTTTTTTCGACTCTATTTTCGGCCTAGTTTGCTTGACAATTCAGGATCTCTCGAGCCCTTCCGTTTTCAATCTCAGCATTTCTCGAGCAGATTTTCAAACGATTCCGATCTCCCAGAATTTTTCCTAACCAATTAACGGACGATGCAAAAATAATTCTTCTCGGGAAGTGAAGAAACGTGTTCAAAGCGCTACCGAGAATTTTCTTCAGCTCCATTTTCCAAGTCCTTTGGCCACCAGTTCGTTACCGAACTTCCGGTTTTCGGCGTCGAATTTTCGTGGACCGGTTTCGCCTCGAACCGTGGCGGCAAGGAGGAGATTGATTTTTCGAAGTTGTCGCGAAAGGAGTCTCGCGTTTGATTCCTGCGCGCGGCTCGTGGAGTCGGATGTCGTCTGTCGGATGTCGGATGTCGGGTATCGTGTCGAGCGATCGCGCACGAAGCCCCGGGAGCCGGTTCTCCACGATATTCCCTCCACGGACGTATACATATGTACATATACGTCCAGCTCCGCCTCTCTTCCATCTCTCGTCGTCACCGTTTTTTGCCCGGGGAGAAATTAATTATCTGTCGGTGACGAGAGCGATCCGGAGCCTGATATAATTTTTTCCTTTTATCGCGTCCATGCGGCACGAATGCGAAAATCGGCTCGCTATTTTCTCGTCCCGAGCTCTCAACCTCGGCGAGAGAAATTCGGTTCGAACACATTTGTGTATACTATTTTCTCTCTCTCTCTCTCTCTCTCTCTCTCTCTCTCTCTCTGTCGCTCGCTCTCTGGATAAGAGTATATCCGATTAAGGACTCCAGTTGTTCCGCCTGTTGCGCCGGGCGAAAACCAGAATCTCCGATGCCCCGGTTAATTAGGTTTCGCTCGCGGATAAACGGCCGAGCCCGGCGCCCTTCGCTGGACACTCGTTGTCGCTCGGAATCGAGCTCTCGAATTAAATCCCCGCTCCATTTTACTGGAATTCTCTCTCTCTCTCTCTCTCTCTCTCTCTCTCTCTCTCTCTCTCTCTCTGTCTGTCTGTCTGTCTGTCTCTGTCTCTGTCTCTCTGTCTCCCCCCTCGGTCGCATTTCGCGACGCAGAAACGTCGACGTTAATTCATATTTAAAGTTGCCGATATCTACCCTGCTTCGAGTTACCGATTTAATCCTTTCTTTATAACTTCCAGCCGGACTCGTAATTAAGACTTCGGATCGAGTCCGGCAATTATTGAGCTGCGGATTTTTATGCAGAAGGAAAAGAGTTCTTATTAGACCGTGGATTATTGAAATTGTCTTCGTCAATTACACGAAATAAGCACCGAGCATTGACTCTGAGAGGAATATTTGGAAAATGATTATTGGGCATCACTCTGCAAAATAAAAATTGTCTGTTCCAATTGGACCGCGGATTTTTACACAAAATAAATATTGTCCTCGTCTACTGCGAGAAACGGGAACCCTAATCTTGAGGAATAGTTCAACGTCGATTACTGGGGATCACTCTGCAAAATGAAAGATTGCTGCTCTAAGTAGACTGCAGATATTCGTGCGAAATAAAAATTGTCTCCATCTAGAAACATCGAAAATTGTCTCCATCACTGCAAGAAACAGTTACCCTAATTCCGAGTTACACAAAAATTGATTTATTCTCTTAGCAATTTTATTAGGTTGCACATAAACGCATAAACACAAGAGTAATATTAAATCCATATTTTTTTTCTTGTCTTCACCCATCTATTGTCGCAATAATTGCATACAATCCGTCTATTGACCGCAGGGCAGATTATTGGTTCGCTTTCGAAATACAGTGTTTACTCGATGTATGTCCAAAACACGGGTATAGCGGTGACAAATATCGGCCAGGAGATACTATTCTTTGATCCACGCCAAACGTAGAAAAAACGGCAGCTAGAGGCCTCGATTCAAGGCCCTTCACAGGGTATCCTTCGCAGTAGGGATAATTCTAGGACTTTTATCGTGTAGGCATTTGGGACATATACAGAGTAAACACTGTATTGGTGGTGTAACGCAGATCGCACAGAAGCAAGCCGACAATCGTCGTCTACTAGCGATTAAAATTACTCGAGAAACGTTTGTTGGGTTCCTCGGAATCGATAATCGGGGAGAACAGCGGCGAACGAGATCAACGGTCCCGAAGAAGGCGTCGCGTTCGTCTGATCGGTGACTGACACTTTCGGCTTTTTAGAATTTTAATAACGACCCCCGTCGATCGGAACAATCGCAGAGCGGAGAGGATCGCGTGGCAGAGCGGGTGTCGAATGATCGTCGAGCTATTCTCATCCGAGCGATCGTTCATCCCCGGAACAGCGAGTAATCGTTTCGTCGAAGCTCGTGGAGACAAAACAACCGCGCGACGCTGGTCTCCCGGTGCTCCTCGAACGGTTTGTCACCGGTGTAAATCGTTCTTCCGATATCCAGGAACGGAACTTCTCTCTCTCTCTCTCTCTCTCTCTCTCTCTCTCTCTCTCTCGCTTCCTTTCTTTCTCTATCTCCCTCCACTTGCCTCCCGCGAACGGTATATTTCTCTCGGTTTTCTGCACCGTTTCACGCGCGTAAACAAAAGAGATTTCTCGCCACGAAATCTGGACGAGGTATACACACTCTTTCTTTCTCTCTCTCTCTCTCTCTCTCTCTCTCTCTCTCTCTCTCTCTCTCTTTCTCTCTGTCCCTCTTTCTCTCTTTCTCTTTCTCTCTGTCCCTCTCTCTTTCTCTCTGTCCCTCTCTCTTTCTCTTTCTCTGTGTGTGTCTCGTTCTCGGGCGATCGATAATCGCTCGGGTGACGTGCTCGAGGAAATTTCGAAGCGGAAAGAGAGAGACCGTCGACATCGAAATGTCGCAGCCCGTTGGCTCCGCTAGCCTCTGACGTCACGTTATCGCCGCGACAACGATTGTTAGCAATTGTACGTCATTACAGATAGTCCTTATCGCGCATGGACAAAGTTTACCGCGACCCTCGGGCGCGTCGATAATGTGCAGCGATGCGAAAAACTGCACGGCTGATAGTATCTGTTAGGCAAATCAATTCGATGGCCCTCTTTTAATATTTTTTTTTTTTTCGTTCCCCGTTGGGAGGCTGTAGACGCCTTCGCAGAAGAAGGAAACTATGCCTTTTGACGCTAACGATAAACCTACCGCGGTCAAAATGACCGGTTTACTAGTGACAATTATTGAAATTGTAGAATCGTTTTCATAGGAAATTACTGAATCGACTTCTTTGTTTAACCCATTTGCGTCATTGGTGTATGTATACGCTCATTTGTCCTGGTCACTGTCTATATTATAATGCTGAAATATGAAGGTCTTTTACTTGTAGTCATTTTTGTATTTAAATATAATAAAGAAAAAATTTGGTGATAAAGGCCTACTTTTTCATGTTTCCTTATGATGCAAATGGGTTAAGCACATGTTATAACAAAAGTCGTTCAAAGTCTAAGTAAATTCAATGTTCTCCCTTCTCCAAGACGTTTCACTTTTATATGTTTTGTGCTTGGTAGATTTAGTGTTAACCTCGAGTGGTGATGCACCGCTAGAGATTGTTGTGGCATTGCATCAAAGAAATTACAAAAAATATTACAAAATATATTTGTTACATTACAAAATTTGTATTTAATAGATTGCTAAACATTTAAATTTTATCTGTGGAGATTGGATCAGTTTCGTACGAATAAAATGAAAATATTCGAAGACGGAAAAAAAATTCAGTCTTAGAATGAAAATAGTGCAAAGGGTTAATTTGTAACTGCAAAAGGTTAAGCTTTCGAATTTTGCCTAAATTTTTGTGGGCGATTTTGAACCGCTTCAAAACTCCATCGAGGTATAATTTAAACCGTAGTGGTACGATCGATTCAATAAAAATGCACCGAACGCGTTCGCACACCTACTTGAAATCACTTTGACCGAATTTCGTGCAACCTGATCTACGAGAAACGTCGGTGTTTTTGATTTCTGCAAGGTTTTCGAGATCGCCGAGATAATTGCTTATCCTCCCGGCGAGATATCGATACCTACGGCGACGCGTTGTCATGTTGGCAACGTCAGTGGGAGCTCAGGCTGCGGGAGTCTCGGCTACGACGACGAAGCCCCACCGGCGGCCCTCGGGGTTAAATCCAGTTCCATTACGGGATCCCCGATCCGGGTGGTCGCCTAACAGCGTCTAACTTGGCTAATTCCCCTAACCTCGTCGCGGCGGCTGCGCGCATCTGCCTGTGCGACAACCGGTAGCCCCAACTAGGCCGAGTAGTACGGCACGGTAGAACTCTCTTGTCGGTCAAATCTGTTCGCAAATGATCATTTTCGTTTTGATACCAGCCGGTGGTCTCTCTGAGCTCATGGTTGGAGGCGTGGCTTCTCTGGTCTTATCGTTGGAGGCGTGGCCGTGTCGCTATCGATTTTTAAAACGCGATCGAATCCTATATCGAGTTTTAATTTGATACGTAGAGGCTCGTGTCTGAAAGTCTACGTGAATTGTTTTCAATGGGCGGGGTTTCGTTGCTCTGAACTATGCCGGTGCCACGGGACGATGGTTTTCCCCGTACGGTAGGCGTGGTTTAAGAAGCCTCGTCCATTAATCTCAATCTCCGCCAACCCTCGATTCCCACCAAAAAATTAATTTCTAAATACCCTAACGACATTTCCATCTGAAATACATCGAATGGGCGTGGCTCCGTCGCTCTCTCCCATTATAAGCCACGCCTACTCAGTTGATTTTTAAAGACCCAAGCTCGTGTAATCTCGGATTTTTTCCTTACTGCCTCGGTACGAAGTACACGAAGTGGGCGTGGCCTCTTCGCTCTCGATCTCAACAGATTCAGGGCAATTCGAACAGATCCTTTCGCGAAGATGTTCCACGATGCTCAGAGAAAATGCAAAAAATTTTTTGCAAATGGAAAACCAGAATAAGGAGGGTCTAAGGGGTTAAGGGGAGAGTCGTTTGACCGGTGCAAAAAGCTGAAGAAGAAAACATGCGGAAGGTCGACCACCTATCGGTCCGATCGAGTCGATTACCTACCGTCTTTCGGACTTCGACTTTTCCACCCTTCGGGACGATCACTCACAGTCTCTCCCTCTCCCTCTCTATCTTTGTCTCTCTTTTTCTCCGCCCCCCCCCCCACTAATCGTCGCGTTCCCTTTCTTCGTCCTCCGTTGTCTCGCCCCTCCCCCGCAGTCCACTGAATAATTGCAAGGCAGCGGCGTTACGTTCCTCTCCTTCCTGTTCCGCCACGCCGGGCACAAAGAGTTGTTAAAATAACCCTTTGTGTTTCTATCCAACCCCCTTTCCCAACGTCTATCTTCCTCTCGAGCATGGCGAACCCCTTCGCAGCGACGTACACGATGCCCTTTCAGGCCGCTCTCCTTTCTCGAGCCTTCTGCCCACTCTTCGATCCTTACCCTTACCCTTACTCTTCTCGCTCTCTCCCCCTTCGACCCTTTGCTTCGCGACGTTCAGCGTATTTACCAACCCCTGGTCTCCGGAGCTTGTCGATCTTCATTTCCTCTACCCTCGGTCTTCGTGAATTTTTCTGGAAAAATCTATTCCATGGCCACCGTACTCTTCGATGTGGTGAAAACTACCCCCGGAGATTGTGCTAGAGAAATGATGGTCGGTAGAATTAGAAAATTCATCAAATGTTGCGATCAGATTCAATGGAGCGCACTAAGAAAACTCCCTGTGGCAAGCTCCAAGTCGACAGACCCCTACCACAAGGGTAGTTCCAGGGTAAGCACGGTTTAACGAATTACGCTTTATTTCTCCCGTTCTGATTAACCAAATATCACGAAACAATTTATGAGCATTCCTCCTAACAGCACACACGATTGAGAATTTTTTCCGAATTTTCGACTGCAAAATCGAATTTCAAAAAATTCCCGAAACTGAAAATTGCCGATTTATCATTGAAGTTTACGGGTTACTGTGTTTATATTGTTACGGTTATTGCGTCTTTTGATGATTAATGTGTATCTTTCGGTTTCGGCAAACAAGTTTAAAAAATTGTAATAATGCGTATTTAGAAAGCAGTGTTCTTAGTTTTTTCTGATATTTTTTAAGCGCATGGTGGAAATGAGATTGCAAGGGAAGGGTTTGAGAGGGAAATCGTGAGGCAAGGGATTGGGATAAATGGCGAGAAGGGAGAGGGTTAATTGGAGCCTCATCTTGGCGGATAGGGGTCTCGTTCGCGGGTTTCGAAGGTTGATAGGTGAGCGGGGCTCGCGTTAACGTGGACGCGCGCATGTAAAATGCATGCCGGCGTCCCGACACGAGTATTTCCTGTTGTATAACTCACGTACTGCCTTCCTCGAGTAACGGCGGCTTGTAGGCGGATGGCGGATGGCGGATGACGGGTGGCCAGGTCGAGGGTGAGCGAAACCCAGGGAAGGGTTGTGTTTTATGGAGGAAACGCGCGCCTTATGGCGTCCACTTTCTCACCCGTCGTAAAACTTCTGCCGCCCCCACGATTATCAACGTCCCCGACGACGGTTTTTACGCTTTAGCTCTCTCGCGATCCCTGCGGAAATCGCATGATCTTCCGCGGAAAAATCTTGGGGATCCATCCACCGACTTTTGATTCTCTCGCAAATCCCATTCCGTTGTTAAATAAACGATTACCCTCCGGTCGAAAATTTTTTTTTCCCTATTTCTTCCAACGCGATCTTACAGAGCCAAGTTTCCCGTTTCCAACGACCCCTCGAAAGTCGATCCACGATTTTTTATTCCGATATTATTGCAATTTTTGTTGTGACATAAAGTGAGAAACTGAAGTTGCGGGGTTTCGAATTCTTTCGAAATGGTGCAATTTTAACCGACTCTGGGGAGTTCAAAAAATTTTTTTCCAGACTGGATCCTCCGCGATCTTATAGAGTGATGTTTCCGCTTTACAACCACCCCTCGAAAGTCGTTCCACGATTTTTTATTCCGATATTATTGCATTTTCTGTTGTAACATAGAGTGAGAAACTGAAGTTGCGATTTTTATGATTCTGATTCTTTTTCTGTGGAGCCCAAAAAATTGTTTTCGAGACTGAATCCACCGCGGTCTTGTAGAGTAATGTTTTCTGTCTACAACAACCCCTCGAAAATCGATCTACGATTTTTTATTGCGATGTTATTGCAATTTTTGTTGTAACATAGAGTGAGAAACTGAAGTTGCAATTTTCGCTGATTCTGATTTTTTTCTGTGGAGTCCAAAAAATTTTTTTCGAGATTGAATCCACCGCGATCTTTTATAGTGATGTTTCCGCTTTATAACGATACCTCGAAATTCGATTTCCGATTTTTTCTCACGGTTTTATCATACCTCGAATGGAAACTACACCTGTGTCGCGAGTCGTTCGACGGTTAATCTGACACTTTGTAGTTGAAGTTTAATAGAGTCATAAAAAAAAATCGTAGATCGATTTTCGAGGTGTTGTTGTAAAGAGGATAGTTCCCTCTGTAAGGTCGCGTTGGATTGTATCTGGAAAAAATTCTGTTAAAATCCACGGGGTCATTTAAACTCGCAGATCCTCCAAAAGATCAAAGGAAAAATGCCAAAATTCGGTTTTCCACTTGAGAAAGATCCAGAATTTTGATAGAAAAACAAAAGATCGCGTCTGGCTCGGCGATTCATTTGTTTTGCGTAGTAGTATAGTTTCGTGCAGCCAGTTCCTGGCTCTGTCAGGCTTGTGCGCGACGGTCGGTTTCCGGTGTGTACAGCGGTCCCATCGTGTTCCGTAAGCGGTGCGTTCAAGCCCCCATCCACCCAGAAATAATCACCGAGAAGAGGGTTGGAAGAACCCGAGGACTATGAATTAGGTATGACCCAACCCACATCGGAAACTCTCCCCTTCGATTTCGATCAATACTCTCTGGCGTAGGTGCGAGTAGAAGGGGATGACGGTCTGCACACACACACACGCGCGCACACGTTGGCTTCTTCTTTCGTCCCTTCGGAAGAGGGACACCCACCCCCCCTCTCTCGACCTTTCTCTCCGCTCCAGTCAAAGGTCGACAGCCGAATATAAATCAGCAGACAGCCCTTGACAAACGAGTGGCACGCTCGACGTCGCTCTCGAATTAATTTACCGACGCTTCGACGTCCCTTACAGGTTGTCCAATTCCATAAACCTTGACTTCGGAATCGGCCGAGAGATTTTCTTCGTCTCCGACGCGCACCTTGCTCTTTTGTCCCGGCGAGGCTAAGCGGCCAGCTTTTCGGAAAACGAACGAGCACGCGATCCAACCTTCAGCCTCGTTCGATCCGGTTCGTTTCCGACAATCCGATGCAAAACGGTTGGCCTCTTTTTTTTCTTCTGTTCTCTCCTCTTTTTTTCGGGCGGGATTTTCGACCCGTGTGCGGACACTCGCACGGAGCGAAGTGCTCCGTTTCATCGCAGCCGCATCGATCGACCTCTCTCTCTCTCTCTTTCTCTCTCTCTCGTTGAACGGGGAATTTCTGGCGCGACGAACCGAAGATGAAACAGAGACGCTGGAAAAGTTTGCGCGGAGAATCGTCGACGCACAAGTCGAAACCGCTGTTTAAAACGCGGTTTAACTATTTGATTATGTCCAATATTTTTTTTTGGGACGTTCGAGGAGATCATTTGAGGGTTGCAATTTAAATTATTAAAGATTGTGTTCATTTTTTTAATTTGAGGGTTGCAATTTAAATGATTAGCGATTGTGCTCATTTTTTGAATTTGAGGATTGCAATTTAAATGATTAGCGATTGTGCTCATTTTTTTAATTTGAGGATTGCAATTTAAATTATTAGCGATTGTGCTCATTTTTTGAATTTGAGGGTTGCAATTTAAATTATTAGCGATTGTGCTCATTTTTTGAATTTGAGGGTTGCAATTTAAATGATTAGCGATTGTGCTCATTTTTTGAATTTGAGGGTTGCAATTTAAATGATTAGCGATTGTGCTCATTTTTTGAATTTGAGGGTTGCAATTTAAATTATTAGCGATTGTGCTCATTTTTTGAATTTGAGGGTTGCAATTTAAATTATTAGCGATTGTGCTCATTTTTTGAATTTGAGGGTTGCAATTTAAATCATTATCGATTGTGCTTATTTATGATGAAACAGTGTAGATCACGTGAAGGATCAGCGAAAATCTTCCAGATATATAAAATTGCAGGGCTGGGGAAAAATAGATGTTTCAAATAGTGAATACAGTCTTTATTCGATGTGTGTCACAAATATCTAGCCGACGAAAGTCACAGTGAAAAGATGAAAGGAGTTTAACAACGACGATACATCATTATTATTAATTTTATATGATTTTCCATAAAAATCCGCAGTCCATTCATCACGAACGATCGTCGCAGCTGACGCGATCGGTTTGCCCGCGAAGCATCGCTGTCGAATTTATTTTTTCGACGGTGCACGGCGGAGGGGTTCGAAGTCGGTGCTAGCCGCCGCCACCACCACCACCACCGCCGTTATAAATTACGGCCGCTTTACATGATCGCACAATTTATGGCTAATTCGTAATCATTAGAGTCACGCGAGCCGTTATGGGGACGGGTCGGCTCGCATGTTGACTTCTCGCTCGCGAGTTGATAACCGTGAGGGACGGTGTTTCGGGGGATGCAGGATGAGAGAGGGCGCGCGCGAGAGAGAAAGAGAGAAAGAGAGAGTGGGGTGTGAGTACACGGGTTGGTGTTGATGGCGGTTACGGAGGCGGCTCTCTCTCTCTCTCTCTCTCTCTCTCTCTCTCTCTCTCTCTCTCTCTCTCTCTCTCTTTGAAGCCAGCGCTGTATTTCATTGGATTAACGTAACTGGCGAACGGCGTTTGCGTTTCAATTACCACGCGAATTTACGATTCAATCGCGCCTGCGCCCTGCGAACGGGACGAGAGAGCTCCATAGAGAGAGAGAGGAAGAGAGGGGCGGGGGTGGTCCGCGACGAGAAATGGATCGGAAAAATGGCCAGCGAAATCATTGCAATGAAATTACCGGGGGCAGTCTCTGGGCAATCGAAGGGTCCGCAAACGGGGGATCGGTTTTAAAGCTACCGCGGCTAATTTTTATTTGCCTTTTTGCTTGACGCCTATTTGATTTTCCGGTTAAACACTTTGCCCGGCCACCCATCCACGCGCACAAGCGAGCGAGCGAGCGAGTTTGCGAGCGCGCCCGGAATCGCTCGATCGTATCGTAACAAGGTTTACGCGGTGCAGACGCGTGCTCGCGGATGCTTCCCAACGACCCTAATTGCCACCGCCCCCAGATCGCACGGTGATTCGGCGCCCGGTGTTTCACCCCTAGAAAATCGTAGCTGTTGAATACCCCACGGACAACACGGCCGGTGTGCATCGGAAAACTACCCGACCGAAATGTCACTCTGATCGCGTTTAGGCAATGTTCCACGGCTTCTCTAATCTGGGGTGGGGCAGCAGCACGATTTCTGTAAATTCTGGGGGAAATTGTGGAAGCACTGGGAACATTCTAGAGATTGCAGTGCCCGGGAAAATTTTGGAGCTTCTTGGGAAGGGGTTCAGAAATTTAGAAAAATTTCTAGAGATATTTTCTGGAAGAGGAAAAAATTCTAAAGATCCTAGAAGATATCTAGGAAGCTTAGAGAAATTTTACGTGCCCTAGGAAGGCTCTAGAAGCTCCTGGAAAATTGTAGAGATCCTAGGGAAGTTCTAGGTGCTCTGGGAAAATTTTGGAGGTCCTTGGGCGGTGTTCAGGAAATTTTTAGGGACCTTCTCTAGGAGAAGAAGAAATTCTAGAAAAGTTCTAGAGACCTTAGAAAAATCTAACATATACTAGGAATGTTCTAGAAGCTCCTGGAAATTTCTAGAGATCGTAGGGAGTTTCTAGAAGCGCTGGGAAAATTTTGGAGATTCTAGGGAGGTGCTAAGAAATTCAGAAAAAATTCTAGAGATTCCAGGTAGGTTCTACATGCTCCAAGAGAATTTTGGAGGTTCTTGGGAGATCCTCTGGAATTTCGGGAAAAATATTCTAGGCTCCGGGAAAATCATGGAGATCGTAGTTACGTTCTAGAGGCCCCAGGAGAATTCTAGAGACAAGAATTCTTTCATTAATCGCAAGCCACAGAAACCATATAGATATTCAGCTTGAAACAGCACAATTTTCTTAAATTCTTCAAATGTCTTCACAATTTTGCATTTGATCTACTGACTTTCTATGATAAATGCATAAAATCCGTAGTCTGGTGATTGGAAACAGCTTGCACCGTACGGGCGCCTAACCGCATACAGTATAGAAGTTCGGCCTTTCTCTTTCCCGTGCCTTTTCCACTCCGTGGATGATTAATCACCGATGGCTACGTAGCTCGCGTTCCATCTTGGCGGTGTTCCAACGGACCGCGGGTTAACTGTTGCCGCCGTGGACCACGAAACAGAGACGAAAAGAGCGAGAGAGAGAGAGAGAGAGAGAGAGAGAGAGAGAGAGAAAGAGAGAACCAGAGAGCGAGAGAGAGAGAGAGAGAGAAAGAGGGAAGGAGCGAGACAAGGACCCCGGAGAAGCGTGCGGACTTCAAAGTGTCGGTAATTAACGCGACTATTGTGCCAGTTCGTTACCTTCGAAGTTCGGCTAACGGGCCATTACGTTTCCGCCTGGCTTTTTCAACGGTTTTTCGCTTCCTCGGACCTGCAGGGTCCTTTGTCGGACGATTCGCTCGCATAAATCTCTCTCTCTCTCTCTCTCTCTCTCTCTCTCTCACTCACTCTCTCCGTCTTTGTTTTTTCTCGATCGTGTCCCGCGAATGTCAAATTACGGCGACCGGTTTTCCCGGAAGTATCGAGAGTATCGCGTCGCGAAACAACGTGCGGCATCGAAGATTGCCGTCGCCTCGCCTCGTCCTGCCTCGTCCTGCCTCGTCCTGCCTCGCATTGCCTCGCGTTGCCTCGCTCCGGTGTATAAAATGGAATTTATGCTGTAGAAGAGAGAGGGAGAGAGAGAAGGATAGAGCCAGAGCACGCCTTCGTTACGCCGGGAACGCGAAATTTACGATTATCCCGGCAGCCTTACTTATCTAGGGAAATATTATTATCTCGGCCGGTCTCGGATACAATACTGAAACAACGACACGTGACGCAACAACCTCAGGAATAGCGGATAGAGGAGAGGACTATTTCAGTTTCGTGTTACACACCACGCGAGGTTCACGATCGTCCTTGCGGAAAGCTTTCCACCGCGACGCGCACAGCGTAAGATCGAAGGATCTTCCGAGACTCGGAACAGCTGGAAACTTTTGGCATCGGGTATGGTCGATGCAGATTTTAGCGCGCGTGTTCGATCCTTTCGATCGGGACCGTCAGATCGATGGATTTTCAAAAGTCGATTATGTCCGAGCACAATCATGGAAATTTGGAAGAACTTGCGAGATATGAAAGAGAACATTGATGAAAGTACTATAAACTCGTTGGAAAAAATCGGAGATCGACTTTCAAGGTATCGTTGTAAAGGGGAAACGTCCCTCTATAAGATCGCGTTGGATTCAGTCTTGCAAAAAATTTGTTGAACTCCACAGAGTCGTTCTAAACTGCACATTTTCCAAAGAGTCAGGGGAAAATTCGCAGCTTTAGTTTCCCCGTCTATATCATGACAGAAATTGGAATAAAAAATGGTAGACCGACTTTCGAGGTGTCGTTCCAAAGGGAAAACTTCCCTTTATATGATCGCGGCGAATTCAGTCTTGATAAAAATTTTTTGAACTCCACAGAGTTGTCCAAAATTGCACATCTTCCAATACGTCAGGGGAAAAATCGCAGCTTGTTTCTCCCTCTGTCTATCATCACAGAAATTGCAATAAGATCGTAATAAAAAATCATAGATCGACTTTCGAGGTGTCGTTGTAAAGGGGAAACTTCCCTCTATAAGATCGTGTTGGATTCAGTCTCGAAAAAAATTTGTTGCACTCTACACAGTCGTCCGAAATTGCCCATTTTCGGAAGAGTCAAGGAACATCGCAGCTTCAGTTTCTCACTCTATAATACAACAAAAATTGCAATAAGATCGTAATAAAAAATCGTAGATCGACATTCTAGGTGTCGTTGTAAAGCGAAAGCTTCCCTTTATAAGATCGCGTTGGATTCAGTGTTGAAAAAATTGTTTAAACTCCACGGAGTCGTTCGTACTTGCACGTTCAAGGAAAGCGACGCAGGCGTCCGGTGAAAATCGTAAAAACTGCATCGTGCCGCAGAACGGATCCTTACGAGACGAACACGGTCGAGAAGCAATTTGTCGGGCACGCCTGTCGGCGGTCGTTCTACACGACCGAAGGAATTTATCGCGTAATCGGTCGTAAAGTTTACTGGTCGAAGATCGGCCGAGAGCCACGCCTCGCGGCCGCCTCGTTTCCGCCACGTTACCCAGGAAATGGGACCGCGAAACTCTCTTTCAGAAAAATACCTGAACAGAGTACACCTCTCGAACCGCATGCCCCCTAAAATTTCATTGAAAAATTCATCGAACTGACCGGAGCTATCGATGCACGCGCGCCCCGATATCGTTCGATATTCCGCGCCGTAACTTTCACAAATTTTGCATTTGCGAAGAAAAACGGCGAAAATTATGTGGATCCCGCGACGGTAACGAGCCGAGAGAGCGCACTGAAAATGGCGCTGCAATTTTTCACTGTGTACCGATTTCGCTCGGCACTGCAATCAATTATGCGTTCGCGTTTCCAGTGCGAATTTCTTGAGCCCCGTCGGGAACGTTGTCTTTTATGCGGAATTTATTTAAATTTCTGTCGGGTGCGTCGATCAATTTTCTACAGCGTCGCTTCTTCCTCGGTCAATGTACTAGTGCAAGGGAACCCATTACTGTGTCCATATTAATTACACTTGTTTTTAAAGCACAATGAATATTAAAAGAGAGATATTACACTTTTCTCATTAAAATCTGTTGACACGACAAACAAATAACGACTGCCATACAAATAATTCCTATTTGTCCAGGTTTTAAAATGAACTTTTAAGTTAATATATTCATCGTACCAAATATGGTTTATTTTTAATATTTTTAAATTTTTATTTCATTAGATAGCTTACTTCGACTTCATGGAATTTTTCAGGTTTCTAGTTTGGCAGTCAAAGTGTTAATACCTATGTCATATGTCTTGTTTTTAATATTCTTTAAGAATAAGTATAGTGAATGTAGACACAGTAATTGGGTCCCTTACTCTTCTGTATTTGGTTTTCCACGTTCCCATCTCCTGTAAAGTGCCTCGAGTTCGAGCAAACGATCGTGAACGAGGAGCGACCTGTTTTCCCAGCGCGGCTGTAATAGTTCTCCCGGAGAAAAATCATTCTGCCCAAGAAAAATATTCGGAACGATCGTCTAATTTCCAGCGCGCGTTGCACGGGGCTCCGTAAGCGTCTCCCGGCAATCGTAAAGCCGAGCGGAGCCGGGCGTAGAGAAAGAGTTGGAGATCGTTACGCGTGTCGCGTTCGCAAGCAGCCTTGGAAGCGCGCGGACCAGTTGCTCGCCGGGACGGGATATAGGCGAGGAAGTTGCCAGAAGGGCCGCAGACTGCTGCTTGCAGCTGCAACTGTCGTGAAACGCGGTTAGCCAGCCCATCAATTTTCATTACAGGTTGAAACGCGCTCGCCGCTCGCTCCGCTTCGGCTTGCAGCGCACGCTCGTATCGGCCACTTGACCCTCGCGCCGACTTTTTGCCCCCTCCCGTACAGCAATTCACCAATAAACGGCAGGAGGATCGCCTCGATCGCCGATGATCCAGCGATCCTTCGAAAATCTTCGACTCGAGCATTCGAACAAACACTTCTTCTGACCCTACAGATATTCTAATAGAGTATCTTAATAAAGTGGAGTTCTAAAAAATAATAATAAAAGAAAAATTGTTCGGACTGTCTTCTTAACAATTTTATGGAGTTGAAAATATCGCGAAGGAGTTTTTAACTCCTTTAAGTGTCTTCGCTCTCTGGCATTTTTACCTTGGTGCATTATATACTGCACACTATACGTACTAAACACAAGTAATTCTTATGTCGACAATATTTTGAAAAGCGGATCGAGTGAATGTTTTTTTTTCTTTAACGAAACCTTCAGGACAGTATTCGTGACACTTTCCCGATTCAAACGAGCCCAAACACGACACCATTCGAGTCATAATTGCTCCTTTTATCCACGAACTGGCGACGGAGCATGAGAGTTCTCATAATCGAGGTTCTACTTCAGTCCTGCATCAAACGAGTAAATATGCTCGGAAGTGGGTCGTGTTTGGGCTCGTTTTAATCGGAAAAATGTCAGGAATACAGCTGTAACCATTTCAGTGAAAAAAGAGTCACGGTAAAATTACAAGAGAAAATGAAATTATTATTAGAAACAAAAATCGACCGAGTCGAACGACGTTCTGGGAAAAATCCGCGGCCCACGCTTAGCGCAGCGCTTCGAGCTTAGGATACTGGTATCGCGTGTCGCCGGGCGTATCGGGTTATTGTAACGGAATAAGTTCCACGGGATAGAATCGAGCTGGCTCCGATCCATTAATAAATACGCGAGAAAGGATAGCCTAACAGGCGGAGGAGAGTCGGCCGAGTGGCGTGCAACGCGCGACGGTAATATAAATTTCAATTAGCGCGCACGCGCGTCTAACCCCGGCTCGGAAATTGATATCTCAAAGACACGAAAACGCGTTCCCGAGGGATATCCGACTCTCGGACTGGCGGCGTGTACGCGACAGGCATTCCTCGTCGCGGTATCATGCCGGCAACGAGAACTGTGCACACGGACGACACAACACAGCGGCAACGACGTTTGATATGCCAGCCGAGCAACGCCGCACAATTCCACGGCAGTCCCTCTCTCGACGATTCCGGAATTTTTCGGGTCAACTTGATACCGGCGACCCGACTTCGGGTCACTCGTACGTTTGCTCGCGTTCAATCCCCACCCGATCGATGCCGTTTTATCGTCCGCGAATCCTTTCCGATCTCAAACCGGATGAACTGGCGAGCGGACAGCGTAACAAGGTACATTTTCTTCACCCGACGATCCTGTCGGCCGCAATAAAGTCCCAAGGAAAAATGCTAGATCGACCTCCGAGGTGCCGTTGCAAACCGGAAGCTTCCTTCTCTTAGGTGACGTCGATAACAACCTGAAAAAAAGTTCTTCGAACACCGCGGAATCGCTTGAACCTCTCCACAATTTTCAAAGAGTCGGAGCAGAAATTGCAATTTTTTACGCCGGCATTATGACGCAATAAAAAATCGTGGATCGACTTTCGAGGTGTCGTTGTAAAGAGGAAACTTGACTCTGTATCATCGCGTTGGAATAAATGCGGGAAAAAAATTTTTCTACTCCACAGAGCCGCCTGAAATCGCATAATTTCCAAATAATCGGAAAATCGCAAGTTTCTCGCACTGTGCTCTAACAAAAGTCGCAATAACTCCGCAACAAAAAATCGTAGATTGACTTTCGAGGCGTCATTGTAAAGTGGAAACTTGACTCTGTATCATCGCGTCGGAATAAATGCGGGAAAAAATTTTTTGAACTCCACAGAGTCTCTTGAAATCGCATTTTCAGTATCTCGCACTGTGTTGTGACAAAAATTGCAATAACTCCGCAACAAAAAATCGTAGATTGATTTTCGAGACGTCATTGTAAAGGGAAAACTTGCCTCTATATCATCGCATTGGAATAAATGCAGGAAAAAATTTTTTGAACTCCACAAAGTCCTTCGGACTTGCAAAAAGGGGTTTGATAGTTTGATGCCAGTGCCAGGTTGGCGATGTTCACGAATTTTTTGAAGCAAAAATATCGGGCGCTGCAACTCAAAATTTTGCACACTTCTAAACCAACAATAGAAGAAGATCCCCAAATATTTCCGAGCGGCGGTGCCAACGATCTCCGAAGTTACAGCTTATTAGTTCGAAGCCGGCACTTAAATATATGAAAAATCGCGCTGTTCGCTTCTGTGGGAGCGGGGATCGACGGTGCTCGTCTCTCGGAGGAGGAAACGGGCGAATGTATAAACATTTATGCAAAGCGGGGTCGGAGCAGTGGCCGGAAAACCGAGAGAGCCGGTCCGCGCGATAAAGCCATTTTTCATGGTCCGCGTGTCTCGCTATGAAAGTTTCGTCGCGTTCGCGAACGAGGACAACCTTTCTCTCTCTCTCTCTCTCTCTCTTTAGCGACAGAGTTGAAAAAGAGAAAAAGATAATACGAAAAAGCTCGCCCCCCTGTAGAAACTGTTGCAACCACCGAGTCATCCGCCGTGTGGATGTCGAGCTTTTATCGCGTTGCGCCGAAGCACCCCCTCTCCCCAGGAGTAAGACGAAAAAATCGCGTAACTATTCCGATTAAATATGCAGAGCCGTAAAAGCTGTTCCCCTTTACGAGACTTCGACAGTATCGCCGTCTTCCTTCGTGGGATTTTACGCGGCGTCCATCGCGTAAATTCCGATTAAAGGGGCCACGGTGTCGGGGCGCGAGTTGAACACCTTTCTCTCTCTCTCTCTCTCTCGGTTTCTCTTGCGACGTCGCCGGCGAGCAAATTATCGGAATAACCGAGTAGAAGGAAAGTGGCTGATGCGGGCAATTCCCTCGGCAATTTGCTTAAGCCGAGAGCGGATCGCCGCAACTCTCGGTGTGCAACGAGAATCGTTAAAATTTCTCCCCGCCACGCTCTCTCTCTCTCTCTCTCTCTCTCTCTCTATTCTTTTCTTTTTATCTCTGTGTCTCTCTCTCCATTCTCTTCTTTTTATATATCTCTCTCTGTCTCTGATCTCGTGCTATCCGGCGAGGCATTCGGTTCCGCCGATTCGTGATGAGAGCGTAAACGAGAGAGCGTGGTAACGCGTAGTTATGATCGGGATCGTTGTCCACGGGAGGGAAAAATTTCCCGTGGACGATCGCGCGGAAGAGCTCCCGTAATTCCCCGGAAATCCAGGACGGTCGAGCGCGAACCCGATATCGGGTCTCCCGGTTTATTAGACACCGTAAAAAACGATCGAGAAAGACCTCTCCCCTCGACTGTGTGTTATTCGAGCGCGTAATTCGGGAGACGGATCGTCCTCTTCCTGTGCGGCTTCCTCCTTCCTTTCTTCATTCATTCCTTCCTTCCTTCCTTTCTTCCTTCCTTCCTTCCTTCCTTCCTTCCTTCATTCCTTGCTTCCTGTCTTCGTGGCGGCTGCAGTCGATTTACGGGAGCTGCGTATTAGCGAACGATCGAGAAAATAATATGAACCCTGAGCCCGTGAGAGATTTAAACGCGCGGTTCGTGATCCACGGCGGGAGCAGGTTCAGCGTGTTCTTTAAATTTTTGTTTTCGACACGGTGGGATTTCTGGCCCGAGAAAACCCCGAATAAATTGTTCTTGTGAAGCCATAATCTCGGTAGGTCGTTGGATTTGTCGTGACGGCAGTTACAAGGTTCCGAGATAAGAATGAATATTAACCCTCTGCACTCGGAGCTATTTTAACAACGAAACATTTCTTCTGAATATTTTTCTGCTGCTATTTACTCGTACAATACTGATGTATTTAGTAATTTATTAAATACAAAGAAATTTAATAGTGTAAGAAATAGTTTGAATAGAGCAATTTTTAGTGACGCTTTAAATATCAACCCTTTGTGTGCTGAGGGTTGATATTTAGAAGATCGTAGCTATCTTGATCGATCTTCACAGCTTCATCTGTGAACGATGTGACACCTGCCAGGAAATTTGATTTTGGTTTACGAGAAGCCTCAGAATTCAACCACTCAAAATGGTTTCAAATTTCTCGACAGGGACATGTAGTGTTGGAAAGTTTGTTACAATATTAACGTAGTATTGGGACGAACTTTCTGTCGGAATTGCAAGAAATTTCTTTCAAGAATAAATATTTTTCCCTTCCTTGGTAACTGCAACAAGTAGAAGATAACAAATTTATACAGTGTCTATTCGATATATGTCCGAAACTCGGGTCTAGCCAGGACATATATCGCCCAGGAGATACTGTTCTTTAATCCACGCGACCTTACATTCTTCAGCGACTGAGGTCCTTGGGCCCTTGGCAGTGGGGATAGTCTTGTGACTTGTATCACCTACGTATTTGCGACATATATATACTGTACTCTTAAAATCTTAATCATTGTTCTCCTCCAAATCATACCATATTTTCTATGAAAATATAAATGTTTAAAGTGTATAAAATCCGCGGTCTAGTAATAACAATTTGGAAAATTCCCAAATCAGTAATTAGTAGACTATAGATATTATACATTGATCACAAAAATAAATTGGTCGAATACAAACCTGTAGACATTTCAAGAATCCAATGATGT
This sequence comes from Halictus ligatus, assembly GCA_028454255.1. NCBI lineage: Eukaryota > Metazoa > Arthropoda > Insecta > Hymenoptera > Halictidae > Halictus > Halictus ligatus. Next base: position 5,316,637 of record CM052142.1, on the reverse strand, counting down.
TGGCACATTATTCTCGACTCATTCAAATTATTTTTTATTATTTCTTTTGCATATCATTCATTTATTTTTATATTTTAAAAAATTTTTTTAAATTTTATCTTTATTATTTTATCCCCCTACGAGGATCTGTACTTATACTCAACTTCCGTTTCTTATAGTTGACCTAGACAATTTTAATGCATAAAGATCCGCTGATCCAGGCAATGATCCGTTGATTCATTGATCCAAGTCCCCACAAATCCGCGGAAAATAAACTCTCGGCGAAATTAGTTATTTCATTAGAGCCACCGAGAACCAGTATCCTGCAGAAACGCTTGCTCGGGCAGCACCGATCTCTCTCGCCGCGCAAAACGATTCCCGATCGGCGAGACGCTAAGAAATTTCGAGAATTCGATCGATAAAACCGTGCGCGGATCGGTATCACGGCGCGGGACGTGTTGAACGAACAAGCGCGTAATCGCGAGAGGTAACGCGAACCAGGTCGAACTATACTCTGGTCGGCTTGGGGGAAAAAAGAGCACGCGTGCGAGTAAGAGAAAGAAAGAGATAGAGAAAGAGAGGAAGAGAGAGAGAGAGAGAGAGAGAGAGAGAGAGAGAGAGAGAGAGAGAGAGAGGGTAAGAGAGGTAGAACGAAAAAAGGTGCTCTCAAGGTAAGGAGACTGGCATACCTTGACGAGATCACGTTTGTCGGTAAGAGTCGATCGAAGCCGGCAACGGAGCTTCTAAACGAGAGAGGATTCGAGTACCTGTGCACGAATCGCTGTGTGTCGGGAAGCCGGAAACAGGTTTCTGGTGGAATTCGTTCTTGTACAGACCATTCGACGAAGGCGGACGAACGAGTGCAAGTGCACGCTGGTGCAAGCGAGAGAAAGAGAGAGAGAGAGAAAGAGAGTTGGCGCACCGAAGAAACGAACACCGTGTTCGACTAGGAGAACTTTAAGAGGATTCGAGGCGAGCGAAGCCGAGAACCCGCCGCCTGTTCCTCGCGTTACTCGAATAACCTACTGTCTCGGTCGATGCTCTTCTTCTCTCCCTCCCCTTTTCTCCCTCTGCCCCTCTCTCTCTTCCTCTCTTTCTCTCCCTCTCTTTGCCCCGAGTTCTTGTACGTTCTCCTTTGCGGAGAACAAACGTCGAACGGCTCCGTTTTACGAACCAATAAACCCGAGATACAAATGTTCGTATCCGCAATTAGGCGGTGCTCGAACGGAGCGCAGCGAGAAATCGCCGTCCTTCGAGAGATCTCTCGTAGTCCCGAACGAGATCGCCAGCTCTGCTCGGAAATATTTCCCGATACAACTCGCGGGATCGTTACCTCGAAACTCGAAGATCGGTGTATCGGGACGACAGACCTTTCAGGATTTTTTAACGCTGTACCTAGCGACGCTTCTTGCACGCCTATTCCTACCGACGAAAATGACCGGTCCCTAAAAAATGTTATTGGTAACCCTTCACGGTCCGGAAGTAATTCAAGTTTACTTCCCGCTGGGTCCAAGCTATTTTTCGTACGAAGAGAATCTGTGGTCTCGAGATTTTTGTAGCAAGTATAGAAAGGACAATATTTATAGTTCATTGTGTAAAAATTAGAAAATGATTTTTGCCGCCATGTACGTGGACCCAGTAAGTAAAAGTGCTGGCCGCTTATATGGCGGCATTGGTCCGTTAAGGGTTGATATAATTAAACGTAGATAATAGTCAATTTGTTGCCGAATGTATTGGTACGGGAACAACTTCCATAAAACGACGATGCAAATTTATTTTTATGTAATTTCAATTATATAAAAAGTACTGCGATGCTCTCTCCTCGATTTACAAAATTGTACTGTGTACACCATTTACAAAATTTTCCACCTTTGCGGTTTGGATATATTTGCCATGATTTGTCTCGTTCAATAAGACGGCTAATTTATTTCGAGTTGACCATGCCACAGTAAGTTAATAAAAAATTGAGTTAATCTCTTTCTTAATATTCATTAATGTTTAAAGCTAAACACAAGTATAGTTAATACAGGCACAGTAATCGGTACCCCCACATCAATCGGGTCCCTTACCCTGCTCGAATTTTTCCAGGCGATAACTTTCATCCGTAAAACTTCAGGAATCAAGCGCTGTCTGATCGACAGAATTCCTATTGATCGTTTAATCTTTCTTCTTTTTTTTTTGTCACGGGTCTATGATCGATTATCGGGTAGAAGGAGCGGGAGAATCGGGGGCAGAGCTTTGTGCAGGACATCGGCAGCGATATGTCCTATAAATCCTAAACGGATTAATTAATAATAATGCGCGGTCCCGTGCATGTTAAGCCCTCCTTCCTCTCTGTTCGGTTTCCAACACGGCAGGGGCGCGCGTGCCCATGATTATTTTAATGAGCGGGCCACTATAGCGACGCGGTCGATCGATTACCCGGCCAGTCGACGAAATTAATAACCCTCCGCCTCTGTCCGCTCTCTGAACCGCACTCGTCTCCCTCTCCCTCTCTCTCTCTCTCTCTCTCTCTCTCTCTCTCTCTCTCTCCCTCTCTCTCTCTCTCACCCTCCGGAGCCACCCCCGCATCACGCGGAACAGAGAAAGCCGTGGCGCGCGTTAACGAGCAAATGTTTTCGATCGGCTCCGGCGATTTCGAGCCCCGAGCCCTGTGGATCCCGCGACGATAACGAGCCGCGAGAGCGGCGCTGTCAACGCGCTGAAACGTCGGCGACGCGCAGTGGTCCCAATCGACGAATCAGGAGGAAGAAATACTAAAATCATATTTCCTGTCGAGCACAGTACCATTATTTATATATTGGTTCATTCTAAGTTGAACGAGACCGTAACGAAGTCGACCCGATTAACCACTTCGCGACCACGGACGAGTTATCTCGCAACGCAATGTCGCTTGCACTATGCCACAGACAAGTTATATCGCGAACAAGTCTCGTTTATAGGTTCGTTGCGAGATAACTCGTCCGTGGCACAGCGTAAGCGACATTGCGTCACGGTATTTCGTCGCGAGATAACTCGTCCGTGGTCGCGAAGTGGTTAATGGTTTTCGAGATACGGTGATGCAGTTTATGATTAAAATATTTATGACTTACTGGGACAGATGATTATTTTTCAATTTAGTATTCCTCCGATGATCGTTCAGTATTCTACTTGCCCGTGGCTGTGCCCGCGAAAACCCGTTCCACTTGAAAAATTTTGACCTCCTGTACTTTCTAGCTCGTTCTCTAAATAATTTATGAGGATATGACGATTCTTGGTCATAGTCGATTGCATAAGGCCTAATTCCTTCAGGTGAATAACACCATGTCCCGCCGAGTTATAGCGCGCACTCTGTCTACAAAAAAATTGTTTCTCACAAAATGGCAACCAAAGGCGAAAAACTAGAATTTGTATCAAGTACAGGAGTGTTACTCTCGCTTAAAAATAGTTTGAATTGGAAACATCTTGAAATTGGACATCAAGATGTCCCGAAGTAGAAATAATAATATGAGTCACTAAATTGAAATGAATTTGTAGTTTTACATTTACCTTCAACTGTGGAATTCATATTATTATGAATATAAAAGTAGTTATATGATACGTGTGATACGTGTTTTTCTTTGCCTTTAATTTTGAACCTTTTTCCTCCTAATTCATCGACTAGGACCACTGCGCGACGGTTTGCGGGTTCGTTCGCGAAATTTCCTGCCGCCCGCCACGCACCGGCAACCTGTGGCCCGCCTGTTTCTCTCTTTTTCCGGTGTGCGCCAGTCTGCGACACACCTGCAGCTCTTTTTCACACCACCCTCCCCCGAAATGCATCAACCGTAGCTGCATATTAAATTTGCTACTCGCGCGTCGCTCGAACGATTTTTCGTTGACCCTCACTCGACCCCTGGTAACAATTTTATTTCGAATTTACTAGAGCCCAGGCAGTGGTTAAATACTCACCGTACAGAAAAGTCGAATTTAATTTCGACTACAGTGAGACATATCTCTATATATGTCGTGAATACCTTCATGATAAATGTCGCGGAATCATCCCCACTACCGCGGGGGATTCCTCGTGAGGGATCCCCTCACATAGGGTTGCCACATAGGAGGGGTAAACGTAGCACGGCTCGCGTATGTCTCATGTACGATACAAGACGCTGGCATGACCCATTCTCTTGACATATATCGATCAGCTGTCGCTCTCCGAATTCTATAGTATTCACAGATCCTCCAAGTAATGTGTATAGATCCAGTACCTGTACAACACGGGTGTCCCGAAAGAAAGAATCGTGGAGGCCAGTGTCACCGTTGAATAAAGGCCCGGAAGAAAGTTGGCACGCGTGCGGAAAGAAATCGGTGTTAATGGGGCGAAAAGAGTAGCTGTTGCTCGGTGAAACGACGAGAGACGCCGTGGACGTGTCACGCGAGTAAAAAGAGACCGGTGGGCGGAGCACCGACGGTGCTGGAGAGGATAACTCGGTGGATAGGAAGAAGTTGATTAGCAGAGGCCGTATAAGAGCACGGGGGGGGGGGGGGGGCAAAGCGGCGGGGGCTGATCGTGGTATTAATCGAGTCGCTTCGAAAAGTAATTATCGCCCGGTTATCTGGCACCGACAGTTCGATTAGGCGGCTCGGCCTCGACGATTTTATCCGGGATACTCTTTCGGAACCGCCCCCGCACCCCCTGCTTGTTATTCCGTTCGGTCGCGCTTCGGTGTGACGCGTTTCCGAACCGAAGACGAGCGGGACGCGTGTACTCGAGGCTTCTTCGAGGCGATTGCCTTCTCCCGTGTCCGGTCACAGTCTGCTGGTGTCCCGTGCCGGGAATCGCTAATGCACTCCGGAGGATATCGCTCAATATTCCGGCGGCCTGTTCGGATTTAAGAACTCGAGGATTTGGGCGTTGTCTTAACTCGTTTTTCACGTTGATGCCCTCGCTGCAGAGAATTTTATTGGGCTCTGCGGTCGTCGGAAATGGCCCTCTTAGCCGTACGGAGCGGTCTTAGCAAGTCCTCTGGAGCAGTTTTCCGGAGCAAAGGATGAATTCCATGTTAAAAGATGGAAAATATTGGTCTGGAGTTGTGAGAAGTGAGCGTGGCTCGTTCTGAGAAGGCGTGGAACGTCCTAAGTGGGCGTGATAGGTTCTCACTAGGCGTGGTTTATGTCGAGTAGGCGTGGCTGGTTCTGAGCGGGTGTGGCTTGCTCCAAGTAGGTATATATATATCGTCCTAAGTGGGTATGATAGGTCCTCTATAGGATTGGTGTATCTTGAGTAGGCATGGCTGATCCTGAGTAGGTGTGGCTTGCTCCAAGTAGGGGTGGGTCGTGGTAGGTCCTTAATAGGCGTGGTTTACCTCGAGTAGGCGTAGCTGGTCCTGAGTAGGTGTTGCTTGTTCCAAGTAGGCGTAGTTAATTCTTAATAGGCGTGACTTGTGTCGAGTAGGCGTGGACTGTTCCGAGTGGCCAAGAGACGAAGTTGAGCCACCGCAGCTGATGCCTGGTGTGCCCTCTCCGGTCTCGAGGGACTTTTCCCATGAAAACTAAGACTCCGGGCAAACCGTACCGTCAACGGGACGCTGTTTTTATGTCGTCCCCGCTGTTGACTTCCGGCAATCGATATCCCGGGCCGGTTTCAACGAACCGAACGTCGCTGGAGACGTTCCCCTCACCCTGGAGTGGATCGGACAAAAGCGGAAGTTGCATCGCGGCGCTCAAAGGCTTCGCGCGACGCTCTACCCCCAATCTCGGCTGCCGGAGACTTTAGAAACCGAAGTTCCCACTCCCACTTCCCTTGTCCCCGTCGAACAGCTCTTCTCTCGACTCTGCCGCAACGATCGCGTTTCCTCCGTTTCTCTCGTTTCTCGGCACCGGAGAGCGGCGTCAACGACGTCGAATTTCCGGCATTTTTCGCGCTCTCTCGCGCCGCATTCCGTGCCATACGTTCTCCCGCGACCCCTCGAGCTCGCCAAAGGCGGAATTCGATTGCCTGGCGAGCACCGGATACGCGTTCGACAAGCGAAACCGTAGACGGGACACGCCGAGAGCGGCTGCCGGTCGATCCGATTCAGAGATGCCTGCGAATCCGCGCTGTGAAATCGTTTGTCGGGGATTTGTTGATCCTGCCGGGTCACCGACCAGCTCTACGACCCGTCCCCATTGTTATTCCACCGCGAATCTTTACGCGAATTCTTATGTTTTGATATTTTTCCATCAACCGCAAGATACTTGTGCAAACAATCAGGATATCCATTTTCGTCGATGCACGATCTATTTGATAGGGCCGCCGGGAGGAGTGGGCGGTACCATTGATCACCAGTGGGCGTGGCATACAGTGCTACTGCCTTCGCATGAAACGCGACAGTCCACCACACAGTGGTCTCTGAAAATCGTGCTATTAAAACTCTTTCAGTTGTCTCTGTATAGATTGTCTTTAGTGTGCGTGGCTTCGTGGCCCCGCAGAGCCGATCCCGAATAGTAAATCCCAGTTTTCGGCTATGATTCTGAAACCGTGTACGACAGAATCGTGTCTCGGCAAACTTTTCCCGTAGGACGTCGAGGCGTCGTTTCTCAAACGATTCGCGGATCAACGAGCAACCGATTTTCATGATGTGATGACCAATTCCAAGACCTGCCCCCTTTGTTATTCCACCGCAAATCTTCACGCGAATTCTTATGTTTTGATATTTTTCCATCAACCGCAAGATACTTGTGCAAACAATCAGGATATTCATTTTCGTCGATGTACGATCCCTTTGATAGGACCAGCTGTAGAAGTGGGCGGCACCATTGATCACCAGTGGGCGTGGCCTACAGTGCTACTCCCGTCGCACGAACTGCGACAGTGCATCACAGAGTGATCCCTGAAAATCGTGCTGTTAAAACTCTTTCAGTTGTCTCTATGTAGATTGTCTATAGTGGGCGTGGCTTCGTGGCCCCGCAGAATCGATCGCTAATAGTAAATCCCAATTTTCGGTAGCGATTATGAAATCGTGTTTTCGACAGTAGAGCGTAGACCGTCGAGGCGTCGTTTCTCAAACGATTCGTGGATCAACGAACGACCGGTCGCGGTGTCGGTGTTTTCGCGATCGTCGCGAGAGATCGTTGACGTTTTCGTGGCGTGACGAATGATCCCGAGAAACGAGCATGGCAGACTGTCGGCGCAGAGGGCAGCCACGTTTGTTTCCCAACAGGCTATTGGCGTCGTTTGACACCGTTGGCCCCAATTGGCACTCGTTGACCCCACTGTACGCGTTGTCATGACTCCGAGTCATCGGCTTACCAGCCCGTTAAACTTGCTCCCTGGCCTCATCGCCCTCCGTAATCATCCGGCAGCCGCGCTCTCGCCTCTCACCGATCCTCTCCCCCCTCTTTCTCTCTTCTCTCTTCTCTCTACTCCGCGCGCTCTCTCGTCTCTTTTTCCAAACCCCGCAGACATGCACACGCTCACGGACACACGAGCGAGCATCGTGTACGGTTCTCCCTCTTCGCTCTTCGCTCTCCTCCTCTCCTCTCCTCTCTCGCTCTCGGATCGCAACGCTTCTGCAGAAGCGCGCGCCACGCACGAACACGCTTCCTTCCACGTACCCGCCGGAGCGTGTTCCCGCACGCGTTCACGTGCCAGCGAGCGGATCCGCTCCTCCTCTCCTCTCCTCTCCTCTCCGCCGCTCTCCTCTCGTTCGACGTGCGTGAGTCTCGGCGCGCAACTTCCACCGCGAATCCGCTAAATTGATTCGGGCCACGAAGTTTAAGGCGCGTTCGCGACTACCGACTGGAATTTCCTCTCGCGAGATCTCTTTACGTTTGCTCGCTCTCTCGCTCTCTCGCTCTCTCGCTCGCTTTCTCCCGCGTTTTACGGCTTCCGTCGCGCGACGAGCTTTAATTAGCGGACCTCCTAGATGGCCCCGGATAGATTTCTCCGACGGTTTCGCGAAGACTGTACCATCACACCGACTATACTCTGCTTCTGTTCTCACAAACATTCTACAGTCCCTTGTGGGATTTTTCTATTTTCCAACTGGGAGCTATTTTGTTTTATACTTTCGCGAATGGTATACTCCGTGTCACAGGAGTATTCAGGAATTTTCAGTCGAAATCGGCGCAGAACCATCGGCCCCGAAAATCACCGCTCGGCCAGGATTTCGCATAATCGAGAGACGACGATACTAAGGCGATTGGGCGTGCTCGCAGGCGGAACACCGCGGCGAATCGAATTCGGTGATCCTCTGGTTGGACGCGTACAGCTGTTTCTCGCCCGCAAAACAAACACGCGCGCCCCGTTTCCCGCTTGTTCAGCCTTTCTGCCCGTAATTGATCGTAAACCCGCGGCAGTCCCGCGGTTTTACGAGCGGGCTCGGTTTAGAAACGCTTTTCCCGGGAACTATCCGGCTCTCGTGTCCCTGTTTCATTGAATTTCTCGGTATCACGTTCCGCTGCGAGTGTGTGCCTCTCGCCTGTTTACCCTTTCCTCGATATTTCTCCTTTTCCTCCGTGCTGCTTCATAATAAATGACGAATTTCTCTCTCTCTCTCTCTCTCTCTCTCTCTCTCTCTCTCTCTGTTTGTCTGTCTGTCTTCGCTCGACCGTGCTGGAAAGAGCCAACTTCATGAGACCGAAATCCGCCGGCGAATCGACTCGGATAAAAGATCGCAACACGCGCCCCATTTTCACCCTTTTCCGAAGCGAAAATTTCCGAACGTTGCCGAAAAAGGGACTGAAGTACACGCGAATCTCGAAAACAATGGCCCTTTTTGTTCTGAAGTAGACAAAAATTCTACAGCGTATGCTGTGGTCTCGTTGTCGAGCAACCCGGTTCTGTAACCGTTCAAACGCTTACTGTGAACTCAATTTTAATTGTTCCCAGGCGCAAAAATTTATGAACATTACTGAAAGATGGACTATACTTCTTGCAAAAGTGGAAAACACAGGGGCTCCCAGTTTCGAAGTAAGAAATTGTAACAGGTGCCACTGTCGAATCATTATCTCTGCACCCATTCAAACGCTTACAGTAGGCTCAATTTCGATTTTTCCTTAGTGAAAAAATTCCTGAATATTACTGCAGGACGGACAAAACTGCCCAAAAAAGTAGAAAACACAAGAGCTCCCAGTTTCAAAATAAAAAATTCCAACAGGTGCCACTATAGAATCGTCGTCTCCGTAGCCGTTCAAACGCTTACTGTAGGCTCAATTTTAATTTTTCCTCAGTGCAAAAATTCCTAAATATTACTGAAAGATGGACAAAACTGCACAAAAAAAGTAGAAAACACAAAGGCTCCCGGTTCCAAACTAAAAAATACCAACAGCTGCCACTGTCGCATAATTATCTCTGTACCCATTCAAACGCTTACAGTAGGCTCAATTTCGGTTTTTCCTCAGTGCAAAAATTCCTGAATATTACTGAAAGACGGACAAAACCCGCCCATAAAACTAGAAAACACAAAGGCTCTCGGTTCCAAAATAAAAAAATCAAACCTAGACTACTACAGAATGATTTCCGATCAGGCTAGCTACACAGGGTGGCTAATCTGAGTTTTGAGTTTTCCTTCGTTGCCGGTTCACAATAAATGACCGCGTGTCTCTCTTCGACGTTGCAACAAGGCTAAAAGCGAACATCGCCGGACCCCGAGATCCCGCGGCGAATCGATTCGTTGAACGGATCGATGGAACGAAATCTGGACGACGACGACGAGGCTGGAAATCGATGATGTGTCTCCGATAAGAGGATCGAGCGAAGCGTCGCGTTGCCTGGCCTGCCCGTACGCTTTTCATCGTGAACGTTGGCGTCGGCGTCGCCGTCGAAACGCCGGACTGACATCAAAGGCACAGTATATAAATCAATTACCGACGGCAAAGCGACGCCAGCCAGCGTGCCGGACGGAGTCGCGCCGATACGGCCAACGTTCCGCGCAAACTCGATTATCGATACATCGACTGCCAGTCGACCATCGATAAGAGGTAGCTAAGGGTGACGCGGTGCCACGAGACCGTTCGGTGGGCGGGGACCACTGTGATCGCTCCCCGGGGGGCGGGGCAACGGAGCTTGTCCCGCTATTAGCTCGCCCTCTTACAGTAGGATCCAGAAAAAAATATTGTAAATGCAATGATTTTGTAGCAATATTAAACCCTGGACTCTTCATTCTAAATTTTTAACCTGGAAAAATTTTTCTCTGAATATTTTTCCCAGATGAAAAACCGAAAACACGTGTTCTCCCTGGAAAATCCTAAAAGTAGAAACGTCTGTAAAAACATTTAAAAATTGTACAATAAGTACGGCATGATTTTCTATAAGCTCGCCCTCTTACAGTGGGATCCAGAAAAAAAAATATTCTAAATACGATAATTTTGTAACAATATCAAACCCTAGACTCTTTCTTCTGAATTTTCAAACCTGGAAAAATTGTTTTCAGAATATTTTTCCCAGGTAAGAAACCGAACGTGTTCTCCCTCGAAAATCCCAAAAGTTGAAAAGTGTGTAGAAACATTTAAAAATTGTGCGATAAGTGCGGCATGATTTTTAATCTAAACTGGGCGCGGACCGCATTGTTCGATCGTTTCCGGGCGCTCTATTATCGCGCGACAGAGTAATCGTTCGAAGCGCAGAGCGGAGCGCGCGCGTCGAAATTTCCGATAGCAATTTCGGAAAGTCGACGGTGTGTCCGGGGGCTTGGAAATTTTATGGCCGTGTGGACGGCGGGGCCGCGCTTATTCGATAAACGTTCTGAAATTCTGGACGCGTGCGCGCTCCGGCGGACACCGCACCGCGGGCCGGTTAATTAACTCGCTCTCGAAAAGTAATTACACGTGCACAAAGGTAACGTTTTGTAGCGCGAGCGCGCGTTGTTTCGCGCTCGAGCGTGAACCCCGGCCCTCGCCTTTGACGCCGGAGGCAACCCGCGAAGAATTTTTCATCCGAGAATTCCGAGGTTTCATTGATCGCGGGTCAAGTGGCTCCGTGACACCGGTTAACCCCGCGCTCGGACGATCCGCGTGATACGAATTACGTCCGAGGCGTATTTACGAGTGACTCGTTCACCAGCCGAGGTTCGAAGGTACCTCGGATCGTCGATCGTGACCACTCAGCATCGCAACATAGCTAAGACAGTTAACTTCTCGATGTTTTCGTCGCGAAACTGGAAGGCAGTTTATCGTCTACGTTGGTAGACATCTTCATAGATGTTTCGCCGATGTTCACAAATTTTTACGTTGGGAAAAAGTCGAAATTGAGCTTGCAGTAAACCTTTGAATGGTACAGGGTTAGTCCCTCGACAAGGATTCTACAATAACTCCTGTCCTATTTTTTTATTTTTGAGCTGGAGGTCCTCTTCTTTTCGAATTTAGTGGGCAGTCCAGAGCATCTTTCAGCAATGCTCAGGAATTTTTGTATCGCGGAACAGTCAAAATTGAGCTTGCAGTAAGCGTGCGAACGACGATACGAATTACTTTGGTGGTTCAACATCAGAACGGAGAGCGTAAATGGGTGCAGCGTGTCTATGTGTTTGGTTGTGTGGAGAAAAAAGGAAATTGTCTCTCTCTCTCTCTCTCTCTCTCGGGGACGAAGACGAATCGGATCGGATCGGATCACTTGATGATTCGCGATGCGAAAACGGCCGAGCCGACGACGTCGGCTGACACGCGTATCCGCGCCGAGCTATATTTGGCACGACGCGGCGAACCGGCACGTACCACCGCCACGTTTACCGTGTCAAATTAATATCGACGCATCCGGCCGGCGACAATCCGATGCCACTGGTTATCGGGACCGTTCAATTGTCCCCTGATCCGCCAGACACACATCTAGACTGTACTCCGCTCGCTCCATCTTCGTAACATTTTTCTATTGGCTGTGCAAATAAATTCGTTTCCTTTTCTAAGAGTAGTTTAGCTTAGTATACAAGATTAACCCCCAATACTCCAGCTTGGACCAAATCTCTTAGAGCGAATAGGAAAATAATATTCCGTAGAACTATCTAAGCGGGCGTGGCCTTGTTTGAGTAGGCGTGGCATTATGGCTCAGGTAGGCGTGGCCCAGACTGCCAAAAACCCCATCTCCAAAGAGCTATTTGTTCTAACCATCGTCGTTTCTTTTTTGTTTCAGGTAAGCAGATGCGATAAGCTTCCCCGGAGGTGTGTTCGATGCAAAAACGACTTGTAAGTTAATCGTCGTCGCGACAGACAGATCCTGTGAAAAGAGAACGACGAAAGAGGCAGAGAGTCCCGACTAGAGAATAGCTATTTGACTTGACGGCCTGTCGTCGATCATGGCACGCTTTCGCGCGCCACGTCGCATATAAATGGGCGACGACGTCTTCATTGTTCGCGCGTTGATCCGCATAAATTAAACCGTGGTTCGAGTGTCTGTTGGTCGCAGTCTCCTCGAAGTAGAAAAATCCGTCTGCCGATGCAGACACACATTAGCATTCCAACGTCAGTGTGGTGAATGATCTTTTCAGGACCTGTCTGCGCGTCACATTTTTATTGTGTTTACATTCGTTGTATCGGTGCTCGTTCAATCGGCTCTTCAGATACAGTGCTTTCAGCACTAGAGTCCGTGAAGAATTCGAGATCTACAAAGAGTCTGTAGGTTTGGAGAAAAATGACAAAAGGAAAAAAACATTCAGTTCATACAAAGAATCTTGGTGGGCGGGACTTGTTGCTCCTGGCGTATCCAGTGGGCGTGACCTGTTGCTCCCGGAACTGTGGGTGGGCGTGGTCTGTTACTCCCGCAGCCTAGTAGACGTGGCCCGAGCTCTTCTAAAAATTCAGATTGTTGGAACGTCGGCAGAAAAATTACAGAGTGGGAACAGTTTTGTCAGGATTCCTGCCATTGTGGTCAACAGGTTAGGAGCTCTCCTAAACGTTCGGATTGTTGGAACTTTGGTAGCAAAATTACAGATTGGAGACTGTTTCGTAGGATTCTTGCCTTTGTGGTAAATGCTCCACGGTCCAAATAGGGAAGTATTGTTGCCTTACGTGCCGAGTAGGCGTGGTCTGTTACTCCCGTAGACTAGTAGGCGTGGCCCGAGCTCTCCTAAACGTTCAGATTGTTGGAACCTCGGTAGCAAAATTACAGATTGGAGACAGCTCGTAGGATTCTTGCCTTTGTGGTCAACACTCCACGTTCCAAATAGGGAAGTATTGTTCCCTTACGTGCCGAGTAGGCGTGGCCTGTTGCTCTCGTAGCCCCAGTAGGCGTGTAGTCTCTGCCGAATCCCCTAGAAATCCAATCTCGGAGACCAATACGAAAGAGCGTGTTTTCCGAGAGAGCACAGTGTGTCGATACGCGACCACGCCCGGCTCTGGGAAGCAGAAAATAAACCGGAGCACGGTTTAACAGCTCTGCCGGCGAGTGAAACCGGCAACGGGCGTTCAGGTGATCGGGCTCGAGCGAATCAGACCGTCTCGCAGTCCCGTCGAGTGAGACCGGTGCATAAACAAACGACCGAGAGAGCTCTCCCGCCGGCATATCTAACGGTACACGATCGTTGCCACGATACCGTGGCGCTTCCAGTTACGGAGCAACACGCCGGGAAGACAGTTCGACGTGGATTCAAGATTTTCAGCGGAATAAATTTAATCCTTCCCGGAACAGCCGATCGAACGCAAATCGTCGTCCCCAAAGAAATGCTGGATCGTGGGCGAATAAAAATCCGCCCAGCAGGAGACTCGAGAGGGGAGCATAATTCCACGATACCGGGAGGGGTTCGGAAAAAAAGTCGAGTATCGCGCATCCGGATAGATTTTTCCCGCGACGCTACGGGGGTGGAGCTTGGTTCTCTACGGGCATTGTTGCGAGAGCCCGGTCGTTAGAAACAACCGATTTCCTCGGCGGCTGGGAAACGGTCGGCGGCGTCGAAAACTCGCAAAGGGGATTTGCGCCCGATACGAGAGAGAGCCCGGAGAGTGTGCGGAGTCGTAACGATTTCACGGGCGGACGGTTATTCGGATGCAAGCTTGTCGCGCAGGGAAGTGGCGGGTGTAACGAGGGGCGAGGCGTGTGTGTTCGGGCGGCGGGGCGGTTTCCACTCTGGAGGGAGAAACAGGGTGGGTGGGGAAGCGAGAGTGGGCGGAGAAGAGAGCCGGGCTGTGCTCTCTCTCATGCACCGCCGCCCCCGTAATCGCGGTTAATTAACGAGCCGGCAGCTGGTAACGAGGCTGCCGATTGCTTGCCAAGCATCGGCCGCGATTATTCCGGCTCCTGTTCCCTTCCGGTTCGCCGGATCCGCCGAGCGATTGTCGTCGCTTCCGCCGGAAAAACTCTCCCCCTCGGTTTTCCATCGGTCGGAAAATCCGCGGCTCGGTTTTCCGTGTTCGCGAAACTACTTTCCCTCCTCCGACGCTCGCGACACGTTTCTTTCTCCTTCGAAGAGGACTCGACGGGACGAGTGTCTTTTGAAGCGGTGGTCCCGCGGACAAGGAATGCCGACGATCCGAAAGCAGACAACGCACGGGAAAAATAAACCGAACGCTCGGACGAAAATACGGTCCGGGAAATCGGGGAAACAACCGCCGACTGGGACGACCAACGCGTTGTGTTTGCCGGCTTTAGGCTCGGTTAACTGGGACAGCAGACGGTCCATGGGGGCGTGGGGCGATTCTGTGTGCAAAAATGAGTGGGACAGAACGAGTAACATTTTTTCGGTTGGCGCTCCGTTTTCGAGAAAATTCCGGTTCAATGGTCGACGGATTTTTCCTAGCGTTTACTAGAAGTAGAATTGGTCGGCCATGATCAGACGCTTTTGGCGGCCTTAGGCTCGGTCCACAGGGACAGGAGGCAATTTACAGAAGTATGGGGCGATTCTATGTGCAACAATGAGAAGAATAGGATAAATTAAATTTTTTCGGTTCGCGCTCCGTTTTCGAGAAAATTCAGGTTTAATTGTCCATGGATTTTTCCTAGCTTTCGCAGGAAGTTGAATCGATCAGGGGCATGGAGCGATTCTACGTGCAAAAATGAGTGGAACATAACAAATAACATTTTTTCGGTTGGCACTCCGTTTCTGGAAAAATGCAGATTGAATTATCGATGAATTTTTGCCGGTGTTCGCAAGAAGTAGAATCGGTCGGCCATGATCAGACAGATTCATAGCGGACTTAGAATCAGTTCAGGGACAGGGCATACAGGGGTATGGGGTTATTCTACTTGCAGAAATACATAGAAGAGAGATATTGTATTATTAATAATTAGAATTATTTCCGATTTCCTCGAATAATGCAGTAAACAATTTCCAAACAACGGCGGCACACATTCCACTCAATATTCAATAACTTTCCGGAAAAAAATCGTACAACGACCATCGGAGGTTCATTTTAAAGCCGAGACTCTAAACTTCAAATCCCTGTTGGTCTCATTCGTCAAAAAAATTTTTTTTTAACCTCGGCGCTTTAATTTGCGAAACATTAGAAACAAAAATCCATGTCCATTTTCTTCCGGTTACATACTGTGAAAAAATTTTGTTCAGAGAAACGAACAATGAGTTCCGAAAGTAGAAGGTCCAAGCTTTGAAACGAGACCAGAACGAATATTATACGAGATTTTGCACGAAGTTACAACAGTTTGAACGCGAGCAGTACTTTTGAGCGAAAATTTCGTTTAAATTTTGTACTTTAATTTTGCAACGCGACGACGTTCGAATACGAAAATAAAAAGGGAACAATCGGGATTTGGGAGAAACGATTTCCTGTTCGAGATTTGCAGCGTCGAACGTGAATCATCCTGTGTGGATTGCACGTTTCCGTCCGCGGCGTTGTCTCGGCAGCGTTTCGAAAGAATTCGAACAGAGCAGCGCGCAGCCTGTGAAACGCAATCCGCGGATAAATGCCGGGATTTCTTTTCGGTGCCAAGGATTTCCAGATAAATGTGTTTTCCGAGCGACGAGTGATTAAAGCGTTCCCTCTTTCGCGCGCTCTCCCATTCTCTCCTCTCTGCCGCCGCTTCTCCCCCCACCCTTCTCTCTCTCCCTCCCCTACGGTTGTTCCCTTCTCTCCTTTTTCCCCGCTGTCAGCGAAGCAGCGGAGCGTTCCTATCTTTGCGCTTGAAAAGGATCGCAAACGTCCTTTTCCTCGCTTTAACCAACCGGGCCCGTTCTTTTTCCGCGGAAAATGCAGCTTTTAAATCTCGATCCGCGTCGCTCCCCCGCCGGAAACCGGCGGAAAGAGCCGCCGGGAAACTGGTATTTCGTCCTCGAAATGAAAAACATCCGTTAGAAAATATGAAAATCGAAATGACTCGCGATCCCGGCAAACGCGCCAGCTCTGCCGCTGATATACGCACTCTTTTCGAAACCCCTTCGAATTTCCGGTTCGCTAAAAGTCGCGCGGCAGTCTGCAATTAAAAATCACATGCCCTTTCCGGAAATTTTCCAAAAAATCTACGTTCCCCTTTTTATCGGAAACTGGTCAATAATTTTCGGTTTCTATGTCTCGAATTTTTATCTCACAATTATTAAAAATTAGAAAGGTGCATTCACGAGAAACAGGCTGTGAATTTTCATGCAAAATAAAAATTTGATTGGCACGGAAGCTATACGTTATTTCTCTTTTCGAATAATCGTAACATGCTGAAACTAATATCACGGACTTTAATATCACATTTTTTAATTTTTTAAACGTCTTGTCACAGAATATCTAACATTTTTGAATTTTTTAAACGTCTTCTCGACACAGAGCATACTATCACATTTTTTAATTTCTTAAATGTCTGTTTTTCTACTTTGCATATTTGGCCTACTCATTTTTATTGTAAACGCGCACAATCCACAGTCGAATGTCTTTTCGACAAAAATCCTGTCGCAAGCGAGTGCCGGTCGCGTTCTGTCCGTGCATGGACGAAAGACATAATTAAATAATTGAAATGCTGCAGCTCGCGGGCACAAAACTGCAAAATGGAGGCCTTTGTTCCGACGTTGGACAACGAGATCTCGGGCACCGGTCCGTTTGAACTTCGTAATTTCTACCCTCTGAAGCCTCGTAGAAAACGATTCTATTTTCAAAAGAGAGAGAGGGAGAGAGAGAGCGAGAGAGTCTTTCATTCGAAATATCTCGGAAAAGTGGAATAGACGTGCCTCGGGGAGGAAGTCTTCGTCTCGGGAAATTAATCTAGCGAAATGGCACGGTGGGGGGCCCTCTGTGTCGGCCGTTTTTTGAGCAAAGTAACAGACGTTACTAGAGCGTGCCATAATCGTCCGGCGTGGGCAGAAAGTCTCCTCTTCGCCGCTCGTTTCGTGCGGATTTATATCCAGAAGTATAAGGTCAAACTTCTTCCGACAGTGGCCTGAAAATTTCATTCACCAGCTTCAAAATTAACGAATTCTCTTATTATTAATTGATTAAAATATTCGCGAGATGTTCCCGATTAGAACGAGCCCAAACACGACAAGCTTCGCTGCACCCTTCCTCGTTTAATTCGCGATTCAGTGGAACCTCGATTATCCGAACGGAATTTTTGTTTCACTGTGTCGTGCGATTAAACGAGTAATTATGATCGGAAGGGTGTCGTGTTTGGACTCGTTTTAATCGGGAAAACGTGACGAGCATGCTCGCGAGAATGAATTTGAGGATACGGGGATTCGAATCGAGATATCGATTGCGGCGATCGATTTTTAAGGATTGCCGCAGCCGGAATCTGGGAAAGGGTGATACTCCGGAGGCAACGAGAAACTTTTCCGCTTTCACCGAGGCGAATCCCACAGGCGGTGGAGCCTCTGCTTGCCGTGTACTTGGCGTGAAAAGTTCCCGTGCCCGTTAATCTTCACCCTCTTGAAGTTTATCGTGCGTTACGTAGACCCTCGCACCAAGTTTTCGTCGAGGAAACGCCGGAAGCCGAAGGGTAGATAGAGAAGTCTACAGGCAGCTGCAAAATTCGGGGACTGTGCCCGAAAACGACATTTTTCGAGGCGGTCGAGGGAAACAGAAGTTCGATTAAACTATATTTCTTAGCTCGGAAACTAATGGAGATTCCCAATCAATTATTTACTGTTTTATCGTAACGACTTCTTTGCATCGCGAGTCAACTTGATAGGAAAAATTGAGAGAGAAGTTGAGGAAACTGTTAAATTAATCTAGATGTTTTTGTCAAGACATTTTGAGTGTTCTCAGTCTATTTTATACTACCTCGGTCAACTCAGGTTCCAGAATAATTTAAACAGTCCAAGTTAACCCCCTCCCTCTTCGAGTTAACCCTTAACGGACCATGTCATTTTTAAAAAGAAAAATAAAATATGAACATATATAAAACAAAATACAAATATTTTCCTTTCTATAATTTCATATAAAAATGTTGAGTCCACAGTTTCCCTTCGTATGAAAAATAGCTTGGACCTGGCGGGAAATAAACTTGAAATACTTCCGGACCGTTGAAACCTGAAAAGCGGGGAAGGGAGGTTTCTGGGACCATTTCCACCAACTACCAAATAGTACATGTGTCTAGAAGCGTGACAGTTAATTTTTTGCTGATTAAAATGTACCGTGTGTGCAATTATGCACAGGACCACCGTTTTTGCGGCCGCCTGTAGGCTCGTTTGCCGGTACGAAGCGGGGCGGCGCGAAACTCGCCGCCGCTACCGAATAAATAATAAGAACAGGAAGGAAAAAGTTGACTGCCGCGGATACCGAGGCAGGTTGTAAAGTTTGCCAACCGGCGGCGGCGATCCCGTGAAATTTGTACGCTCGAATCGCGGGAAAAACCGTCTCGAAACGACCGGAGACCTGGAAACGATTTGCCAGCGGAAGTCGGCGAATTAAGAGAAGGAGCGAGGTAGGGGGGAAGGGAGAAGAAGGTTCGCGAGTGGATACCGCAGTGGATTACACTGGCTTCTCGCACAGGCAGAGACGATATCGATTGCTCTTTCTCTCTCTTTCTCTCTCTGTCTATCGCTCTCACGAGTCAACCCTCCTCGAACAATTCTTTATTCCTCCTTGACTTTGTTATCGGCCGGCTCCGTATTTCTTTCTTCCGGGCCGCGTCGCCGCGAGATAAGCGCCGCGCGCTAACGCTGCGCTTTTTTCCTCGAGATGATCTACCACAGCTGAACCTTAATCGAACGGGTTCGTCGATTCTCGAGACACTCCGCCGAGAGACAGAAGCGCCCTTGACACCCTTCGCCGGATCGAATCCGCGTGACTTTTACCGTGACGTCTCCGGCGAAACCTTTGCTGTTCCAGGTCACGACCCACACGCGTTTTCGGGTTGAGGAAATTCGCACGTCGTCCTCGAACGTTCGTTAACGAGCACGCAAAATTTCGAGTCGCGGTGACGGATAATGTTCTGGTGGGAAATTTTTGAAGCCTGTACTCGGAGTGGAAAGCCGAAGGAACGAAATTATTTATCCGGCTGCAACTTGGAAAAAAATTTATATAGTTGTTTGGAAAAATTTGAGTACGTGCTTCGAATGCTGCGTAATTATTCTGCGAAATTAGGAATTGCAGCGTTCGATGTTTTTGTTTAAACAAAAGTTCCCAGGATTGCCTTACGATCGGAACGTAAAGATGGAACCACCCCTAGAAAGGATTCTCTATTCAGCGTAGCAACTTCGAAGAAAATAGCTATTGTTGCTTGGAAAAATTTGAGTACGTGCTTCGGATGCTGGACAATTATTATGCAAAATTTGGAATTGCAGCACTAGGTACTTTCCTTTGAAAAAATTCACAAAGATTGCCTTGTGATCGGAGCGTAAAGTTGTGAACTACCCCTTGGAATGATTCTGTATCTAGCGTTGCAACTTCAACGAAAATGATTATTATTGCTTGGAAAAAATTGAGAATGTGCTTCGAATGCTAGTTAATCACTGTGCAAAATTTGGAATTGCAGCACTCTGTACTCTCCTTCGAAAAAATTCGCAAAGATTGCCTTCCAATCGGAGCGTGAAGCTGGGAATTCCCCTCGAAATGATTCTCTTCTATGCAATGTCATAACTTCGAAAAAAATGGCTACTATTGCTTCGAAAGATTTGAGCGTGTGCTTCGAATGCTGGGTAATTATTGTGCAAAATTTGGAATTGCTGCCTTCGGTACTCTCCTCTGAAAAAATTCCCAGAGATTGCGATCCGAGTGATAAACTAGATAGTATCTCGTACGGTATCCCTGTTTCCTCTTCGCGGCGACGTTTTATGAATTTAGAAGTACCTCCGGACCGTGAAGATCGGCCGGATGGGATAATCCGTCTCATCTTCTCTATCCTGCGGTCGTTATCGAGAAACTCCCGTCGAGGGACCGGGAGACCGGGTCGATTTATCCATTCGACCCTGGCGGCACTCTCCGGCTCGTTAATATTAATTAACGGCGGTGACATCACACTCTCCTAAATATTTGATTACCTCGTATACCCTCGGAAGAGAGAGTTGGAGAGAGAGAGAGAGAGAGAGAGAGAGAGAGAGAGAAAGGGAAAGACAGAGAGAGTGAGAGAGGCCCCGGTGGCTCGGTTTTCCACGTCGTTAGGCGCCGCTAATCATCCTTTAAATTCGTTCCCAACCTCGGAAATTGAACGACTTCTAGGTCGCTTCCGCGCTCCCGGCGAAAAATGATTACCTGGAAGCTCGTCAAGGCTCCAGAGAAAACTCTCCCGCTTTCCTGTTTCGACCCCGTTCAAATTACTCGCTCGAACACATTCTTCGAGCTGGACTCGAAACCGTTTCCGAGGCGTTCGAACAATTTCGTCCGTTCGTCTTCCGTCAGATCAATCGACGAAATCGTTCTACATAAAACTCTCCACGAAACACACACGAAAATCTATTACTCGATAGACACTCGATCCGTAATTCACTGTTTCTCCGCCATCGCGCTCGTTCCTCCCAAATATATCGAACAATTTCTGCCTGAAAATTGTACATCATCGCATTCTCCGCATTCCTCCGATTAAAATGAGTCCAAACACGACACAATTCGCATCGCATCTACTCGTTTAATACACGATATGATGTAGAGCCTCGATTATCCGAACGGATCCGCTGGAACACCGATTCGGATGACTGATCCACACTAGATCTATCCTTGAATCGTTACTGACTTTCTCTGTGAACTATGCGCGGATTCTTGCAGACTATTCTTGCTTCGTTCGGATAATAGAGGTTGTACTAAGTCAAGGATTAATCGAGCAAACGCGCTCCGAGTTGCGTCATGATGGGGCTCGTTACAATCGGAGAAATGTCACGAGTACGTTGGCGGGAGATTCACGAAGAAATTGTTAAGAACATAAGGAATGTGGTACAAAGAGACAGTGAACCATCGGAACGATAAAGTGGAGCCTGGATTATCCCCGAAAGAGCAGCGATTTTCCGCAGGGCCGAGATTCTTTTTATTTTGCAAACTGATATGTAGCCTCTTGAGGCAAAATCTTGGCCACCTATTCCCAGCCTCCCAGTAGCGTCTCGGCACTTGGCGTATCGTGTATCGGTAATAATTTTGGGGAAGCGAGAAAGAGAGAGAGGGAGTGGGAGTGGGGAGTTGTCGGCGACGG
Source organism: Halictus ligatus (assembly GCA_028454255.1). NCBI lineage: Eukaryota > Metazoa > Arthropoda > Insecta > Hymenoptera > Halictidae > Halictus > Halictus ligatus. Next base: position 5,295,240 of record CM052142.1, on the reverse strand, counting down.
TAATAAGGCGGAACGAGCCCTCTTTCTGCGAGGTCGCCGGGCGTTCCTTTTCATCTCGTTGGAACAGCTTCCCGGAGAGTGAGGGCGGCCGGTCTTTTGAATGGCTTTCGGGTGTGCGGGAGGCTGCTGCAACCCTCGACAAATGCACCGGGTAAACAGTCCGCGTCGCATTCATTAGGAAAGTTTAGGTGGAGAGGGTTGCCCGGAGGGGGTGGTTGCTGTGTCGCGCAGCCTGTTGGCGTAAGTTCGTGGCCAAAGGACTGCGGAGAGCAAAGAACCGAGACGAGAGCAAGAGCAAGAGAGAGAGAGAGAGAGAGAGACACGAAGCAGAGATCGGGCAACGTCGACCGGGCTCTTTCATTTCCGCGGAACCGCCGGGTGTATTGGTTCGACCCTTTTCCGATACGGGGCCAGAATGGCCCGACGGAGCCCGAACCGGTATCTGCCGGAGCAACCTCTCCGCCAGAGTCCTCTCGCTCCGAGGGTTTAAGCGTTCCCTCCTCCATCCACGCTTTCGCCTTTCCACCCCACCCCTCTCCCCGCTCCGCCGCCACCTTCGCCCTCTGAACCGCCATCCGGCACACCCTCCGACCCTTTATTCGCCAAAGAGGGCTGCAGCGGCGGGGGTAGCAATTGCGAAACTAGTTGCCTGGCTTTAAACTCGGCTGCCCTCCCTCCCTCTTCTACCTCTCCCTCCAACCCTCGTCTTTCTCTCTCTCTCTTTTCGTGCGAGCAGCAGGGATGCAGAGGAGGAGAGAGAGAGAGAGAGAGGGAGGTAGCCCGGTCTCTCCGTGCCAGCCAGCCGAGTGGTTGGAGAGGATTGAGAGGGCAATATGTTCCTGAGAAGCCTCCAATTTCCTTCGTACAAGGCCACCGCGGACCCCTACAAGGGCTGGCAACCGCCATGGGAACCATGGCGCCCGCTCTCCACCGGCAATCCACTCCTACCAGACGCACCATCGATTCCTACGGTCCCTTCTTCCAACCGAGTATCCTCACGCACGCACCGCAGGGACTTCTTCGGGGTCGACGAGCTGCTCCGTGCTGTCTAGGGATTTCCAGCTCACGGCCAGATTCGTGGACTACGTTCGCCTGGTACCGCATAGCGACGATCGTCGCGTTTTGTTCACGGCTGGGCCCATTTTGACCTTAGGTTTAGGGACCGTGTTCTTCGCTGTGCTCTTCAGCTTCTGGCAGGCCCGCCCCTCGGTTTACGCTTCGTTAGGCCGGTCTTTGGGAATTTTTCGGAAGCTAGGTACTGGGTATTGCGATTCCAAAATTAGTATAGTTTTTAAGTAGTATTCGAAGTAATTGCTCAAATTTTTTCTTGGTTGAATAATCATTCTCTTCGAAGTTATGACGATGAATAGAAGATGCGGTTTTTGGGTTGTTTTACTCTGAGAACTGCAAGGTCGCGTTTGGAAATTTTTCGAAAGCAGGGTACTGGGTGTTGCTGTACCAAACTTGGTACAGTTTTTAAGTAGAATTCGATGTAATTGCTCAAATTTTTCCAAGTTAGAATAATAATTCTCTTCGAAGTTATAACAATTGATAGAAGACACGTTCCAGGGGTTGTTTTACTCTGACGACTACGAGGCCATTTTTGAAGATTTTTTGAAAGCAAGGTACTGAGTGTTCCTGTTCCAAAATTGGTACAGTTTTCAAGTAGCGTTCGAAAAATGTAGTCAAATATTTTCGAGCGGCCACGATACTTGCCTTCGGCGTTACAAAACAATTTCCCCGACCGTACACATGGAAAACCGCTCTCGCGTTTTCAATAATCGCGGAGCTCCGAAACGGATTGTTCCGGCCTGTTTATCATTTCCGCTGTTACATCGGGCCTATATGTTCACCTTTCGGCAATATTTCCCGCAATCCGGTTGATCTCGGGCCCGGCGAGATGGAAATTAACTCTCGACCCGTCGGCCGTCATAAATACGGCGGTCGATGGACTCCGGTTTCGATTCGGCGCGGGGATTGCAAAACAGAAAGTAAGAGAGAGAGAGAGAGAGAGAGAGAGAGAGAGAGAGAGAGAGAGAAAGAGAGATTCTCGTCGAATCGCGAACAGATCGTTTTCCAGCGCCCCTCGGTAGCGTTTTGATTTCAATCGCAATCAGTCCGCGGATCCGTTCTCCTCCTTTTTCTCGTCTCGTCGACGAGGTAGAGAGCCGTGGACAAAAAGCTCTGCTGAAAAGGAGAACCGGAAGCACGGGCAGAGAGGACCGAAGAAGAGTGGAAGAAGAGAAAGAAGGAGAAAGGGGACTTTAATTTCTCGCGTTCCCGCTCGGACGTTTCCGCGTGAATTTTCATTCCATTTCGCGCGACCACCTACTCGTTATTTCATTTCGTTCCACGAGCCAGGACTAGATCCGACCGTGCAACGTCGCCCCGGCGAAAGCCTTCTCCTCTCCGCGAGTTTTTATTTAATTCCCCGAGGAACGCGCACGCGGACACGGAACACCCTCGCGGAACTTTTTCCGCGTCGGCGCGCACGCTACTTCCGGCGTAATTGTGCCGCATCGCTTAATTGTAACTGCTCTCCGCCACCCCCTCGATCGCCGTTAGATTGCGCAATCATTCCGCTGGAGGATCCTGCGATATCCGCCATTTTTCGATTTGGCACCAGCAATCCGAAAAGAAGACGAAAAATAGTTTTATATAAATCATTTCATGGGTGCTCCCATCACAGGCTTCAATTCTTTGCCCCTCCTTTGTCGCAGCTGTGACGATAGGTGTTCACAGAATCCCGGTGTGCAAAGGGTTAAATTTTGTAAGTGACAGAATACGGGGATTTCTCTGTATACGTCGCCAAGGCCTGGACGATAAACGTCCCGATATTATCCCCACTGCTGTGGGGGGCCACGAGGATCGAGAGGCCTCGGACATCGAGGAGTGTAAACATAAACTCCTGGACGATTCGTGACACTGACAAGAGTCGTCTCGTTGACATATATCGAGAATTCACTGTGCATCCTATCTAAGGAGACGTTCTAATATAAATAGTGCAGAAACAGATTCTATCTTGTATTTGTATAGCGACATTTATCAGTTCCTTTTAATGACCGGTAAATTTATTTTGCGACAGCGAACATCGTCGAGCAACTATTGTACACTTTGCTCACTTTGCACACATTGTACACCTTGTACAATTTGTATACTTTGTACACTTTGTATACTTTGTACAATTTGTATACTTTGTACAATTTGTATACTTTGTACACTTTGTATACTTTATATACTTTATACACTTTGTATACTTTATACAATTTGTATACTTTGTACACTTTGTATACTTTGTACAATTTGTATACTTTGTACAATTTGTATACTTTGTACACTTTGTATACTTTGTATACTTTATATACTTTGTACACTTTGTATACTTTATACAATTTGTATACTTTGCACACTTTGTACACTTTGTACAATTTGTATACCTTGTATACTTTGTACAATTTGTATACTTTGTACACTTTGTATACTTTGCACACATTGTACACTTTGTACAATTTGTATACCTTGTATACTTTGTACACTTTGTACACTTTGTACACTTTGTACACTTTGTACACTTTGTACACTTTGTACACTTTGTGCACTTTGTACACTTTGTACACTTTGTACACTTTGTATACTTTGTATACTTTGTACACTTTGTATACTTTGTACAATTTGTATACTTTGTACACTTTGTATACTTTGTATACTTTGTACACTTTGTATACTTTGTACGGGACCCCATAGGAACCAGTTGCCGCCATTTTCGAGGATTCTGCAAGACGCACGCGAAATGTCCGCGCCGTTTGAATCGAAAATGCACGGGCGAGTTGATTGCGATATCCCGCCGAATGGTTTATGCTGCGCCGTTGCAATTCCGAGTTATGCGAACGCGTTGGCCAGGGTTTAGGCTGCTAGCCTGTGTGCGGGGCTGGGGAGAGGACGCGTGCGTGTACGTTTTCACGTGGCCGCCTCGCCGACGAAAGGCCAATATGTGTTCCCGGCAACCGCATGCACCAGAGTGCAGGAGTGCAGGAGTGCATTTTGCCGGTGCTGGCAGACGCGGCTCGAAACTGTCTGGAACCTCCTCGAAAACTCGCGAACTCGTCGGGTCCTTCCGCCTGGAAACTCGCCAGGATATCCCCGTGTTCTTCTCCGAAATCAAAATGGCAGCTCGGCGGAAAACAGTAATTGCTTTGCTGGAAAATCGAATGCTGTTTCATTAGTAGATTGCGGATCACAATGCAAAATAAAAATGTCCTTTCATCAGTTGAGAAATAATAAGAATAAGTCGAACGTTGTGTAACATAAATTTGTTTTTAGCAGTGTAATATAAAATTTTTGTTTCGCGACCGAGACCACCGTGGATTTAAAAATCGAAATTTGATCTACCATATTTTCTAGTCGATTCGTCGACCGTCGAATGTAAGGTGCACTGTTACCGTCTTTGTTACCAACCCTCCGTGGTCCGGGGGTGTGCACCGTGCTAAGGGGTGGCCCGGTTACCGCTTACTCGATCGGTAAACGCGGGTCGCGGTTGATACGTGTGTACCCGTCGTCCACGGTGTGCCGGTAATCCGGCGTACAGTGTACCCGCTCGCGACCGCTTTCGCGCATTCGACCGGCTAATCCCTTGATCGCATTAGAACGCCGGATAAATCCGCGGACTCCCGGCGGATCGATCTATTGATCGAGACGCACGCCGACCCGCGACGGCAACCCGCGTCTCCAACAGGTAATCTCGACGGAGGAGATGCGTGTGAGCTACAGCAACGATTCAACTAGTTTTGATCATTTTCGATTCATTCGACTCGTTTTCATACACGATTCCATATAATGTAAACAAATATATAGCTTTCCATTTGAAAAAGTTGAAGGCAACCTTCTGTTTTTTAAAAAATAGTGTAACTAGAAAAAACTTTTACGCACCGTTAGAGTACTTATAAAAGACAGTAGAACTTTGTCCTGTACCCTGTTTCCCCAGGTTTTTACTGTTTACATGAAAAACGCCGGAGAGTTAATCTGTGGACACCCTGTATAACATATAATTGATATATTGTAAAATATATACTTGATAGATCTGATCGAAACTAATCAGTATTTTTGTATTTAAACTTGAAAAGGCAAAATTTGCTCCGCGTTTAATGTACACTCTACTCGATATTGTCGAAAACATGGGTCTAGCTACGGACATATATCGTCCAGAAGATACTGTTCTTTAATCCACGCAACCTTATACTGCTCGTCGACCGAGGGGTCTCAATCTTCTTGGCCCCTCACGGGTTATACCCCGCGGTAGTGGGGTTAGTCCTGTGACTATTATCGGCTAGGCATTTGGGACATATATAGAATAAACATTGTAGTAGGGTTTGCAGGTCCTAGATGCACTCTCTGTACAGGGTGTAAAAAAATGTTCGTAGTCTTTGCCGCCATAGACCCCTCAGAGGGTGTATTCTGCAGCAGTGGAGATAGCCCTGTGACTTTTATCGCCTAGGCATTTGGGACATATATGGAGAAAACACCGTAATAGCGATGGCAGGTCCTAGGGGCACTATCCGTACAGGCTGTAAGAACTGTTTGTGGTCTTGGCCGCCATAGGCCCCTCAGGGGGTGTACTCTGCGGCAGTGTGGATAGTCCTCTGACTTTTATCGGCTAGGCATTTGGGACATATATAGAGAAAACACTGTAATAGGGATTGCAGGTCCTAGAGGCACCCTCTGTAGACGGTGTAAAGAACTGTCTGTGGTCTTGGCCGCCATAGTCGTCTTCTGTGTCTTGTGATCGATGAAGATCTGCAAAAAAATTGTCCTTAAAATTGTCCTTGACCTTCAACTTCAAGGTCAAATTTTTGTTATTGCATTGCCACGCAGAATACACGACACCCTCGCTCCCAATCACCCTCGGTATGTTCGTTCGTTTTCTTCGTGGAATCTGTCCACCAAATTAGTAACCCGAAATAGGGGTGTTGGGTAAGGGGGCGGGGTGGCGGGTTATATCATGTTTCCCTGTGTCTTCGTCTGGATAGTCGACACCCGCGACCCGCCCGCCCATTCTATTTATTTTTTCGGGCAGTGGCGTGTACCCGCGAAGGTTTTAAGCTCGCAGGTTCCGCGATTCCACGCCGTGTGCACGGGGGTTGTCGGTACAAAAGCATCGACGGGGGGTTGCCGGGATATTTTCCATGGCGTGCACATTCGTTATTCGACCGGTCGATGCCGGGTAATTGAATACGCGGCTTTTATACGTGACCGAGGGTGGTGTACGCCACCGGTTCTCTCTGCTCGACGAAGAATGGGGACAGCAGGGGTTCACGGGGGCGTGCGGGGGGAGCTAGAGAAGGGTGGTCGACGAAGGAGACGAGAAAGCTAGGTGTTGATGGGAGAGGAGTGGAACTAGTGAGAGAGAGGAGAGGAAGGACGGAGGGATGAGAGAGAGAGAGAGAGAGGGAGAGGGAGAGAGAAAGGGTTGGGGACTGGGCTACTCTCTCGATGTGTTCCGCTGTTCCGGGGTTTTATAGCGGCGGTCGGAATTAATGAGGGGCCGTGTTTTCACGGCGGCCGAGTGCCGGTGCAGATTTCATTTTACTATTTACTCCGGGGAATTTATTCGGCGACGACCGACCGGCAACCTCGCTGCTGCTGCTGCTGCTGCTACTGCTATTCTGCCGTTGCTATTCTGCTGTTGCTGTTACTGCTCCGCTGTTGCTGCTTTTGATACCGGCCGGCGGTACCGGCGACAGCGCTAAAAAGAAAGAAGAACAGAGAAGTGGTCCATGCAACAGTCCACGGTGACGCCGACCAACGCCGTGTTACATCCGAACGAGATGTCTGACACCCTTCTCCTGGAATCGTTTCAACGTTCGATCTCCATCTCCAACCCTCGAGACGAATCGACTTCCTCCCCCCACATTCTTGTTTGAACAGCGTCGGATCGAGTTCCTGTCAATTTTTATTCGAACTCGTGCACTTAGAAATTTGTTTGTATATTTTTTTATAGATCTATAATCTCGAATTCAGTTTAGGGGTTGATATCGACTCTCGAGAAGCCGAATCTCTCTTCGTCTTATTTCACAACTCACCACCTGAACGAAAAATTACGAAAGAGTTATACAAACTTCTTCCAATGAATTGTCGAACAAAAAGTTAAATTGTTTAAAACATATAACATTAATGATTAGCCTGTCAGGACCAAGTAAATTGAATCCTCCATCTAATAATTTCAGCAGTTTATATTTCCCTCGTTTTTATTGTAAAATCTGCTGCCTGGTAATAATAAATGGTTTTCGAAGGATTCGGAGAAGGAATTATCAATCAAACAATTAAATTGTCTAGAAAATATAACAGTATTAATTAGCCTGCTGATTTTTATGCGAAATCAATCGCATCAATTGCCAGAAGCAAATAAATTCCATCAGATAATTTTAATAGTTCAGATATTTTCTAGCGTTTTGTATTTCTCTCTCGTTTTTATTACAAAATCCGCAGCCTTGTAATAATAAATGGTTTTCGAAGGATTCGGAGAAGGGACATGGTGGAAATTTTCGTCGAGATAACCGAGCCGGTCGAGAAGAGAGTCGTAGCTCTGCGAAGCTCGTGGCACCCTTACGAGTCCCTTGACATTTTGCCAAGCACCCCCATTGAATCACCATATAAACGACTCGGGGGCCCCGCGAGCTCAACCCCTGGCCTGATCCGCCCCAACCTCAAATATACGTTTCATTTTAGTACGGTCGTAGCCGTGGCACTCTACAGTCATCATGGGCGTCGAAATTCCGCCCCTGTATATGGGGGCCATGACGCGCGTTCGAGGCTTGTCGGGCTTGGCGATTCCGATCGCGTAAAACGCCGTATAAAACGGGCCGCGATCGAAATAATAGAAAACAGGGGTGTGCAGTGAAAACACCCCCATTTCTTTTTTAGTTTTATTTCGAACTGTTGCTTTTCGAGAAAAATCCGAACGAGAACTACGGCGGAGCCAGCAAAATCATTTCAACACTAAATTTCCGATTACTGCTCGAAACGTGGTAACATTTGAACTACGATAATCTTCATAACAACAAAATAGTACAGGAGTGAATATTGACTCATTTTAAAGCTTGAAACCTCTACTTTCACACCCCATAATTAATATTCCTCTAAAATATTTTTACATGATCTAGCAGTTGAAAAATTGAGTACACTTTTTTGGTAGATTTATATTTCGCCTCGCCACGTGTTACAAGATGCAACAATTTTTAACAGAAAAATTTGTGATAGCCTGTAAAAGTGAAAGCTTCAAAATAAGCCCGAGTTTATCGATAATTCCTCGAGAATCTTCCTCGTTTCCACGAACAAATTATTTTATGAATGAAAATCGTTTCGTAGACCTTCTTTGAAATTGCAGCGCCACAATGAGCGCTTTACACTTCGAAAATTGGACGATTAAAAATTCCTGGTGGACGTCGAAACATATAAAACGGTAAATAAGGATTGCAGATTATGATCGTTGGAAAAGTTGGGCAGGCAGCCCCGAAAGTATCGGAACGTCCGATGATCGGATACGCGAGCCAACATTCCGATTACGACCTCGAATAAATAAGAAATACGCGGACGGGAAGACCGGGGAGGGATGGAAAATCGAAACGGCGACGCCAATGCGGTTCGATCTGCTCACCCCCGATGGCAGCGACGGGTCGAACGGTGCCTCTGGGATTTCGCTTCGACGCTCTCTGTTCGTTCGTAAGGTGCTTCGGAATTTCCATATTAATTCGTTAGATCGCGGAACGTGACGGGAATCCACGATTTAATAACGTTTTGCCCTCGGTTCGCCGACGCTCGCGACTATCACGACCTCGGTGGCATCCCCGAACAATCCGGGGCCGACTATAGTAAGAGAAAAAATGGAAATTTTATGCCGTCGAGGTGCGAGAATATTCGCCACCGAACGATTTCACAGAAACCGATTCGAAGGCTGCTTCGTGACGATTTATTTTCTCAGTTGACCTTGGGTGACCTTGAACGACCGGTTAGGTCATTGTGTTCGTCTCGAAACTGTCCAAATGTAAATAATAAAACAAAAAAAGTCATACCGTTAAATTAAAAAAAAAACAGAGTTGACCTTCGTATCACCTTGAAGGCCGGCCCCAACCCTAAAAAATTAGTAATATTAATGAAATATTCAACAAGTTATTCACAGTACAACGTTCAGAAACAAGTTATTCGGGTGACCTTTGAATGCCCCAGCCTGTATAAGTATAGTCTTCACTCGATACAGTGAATTCTCGTTATATGTCAACAACATCGGTCTTGTCAGCGTTGCGTATTGCCCAGGAGACATAACCGAACCGTTTTATGTTTACGTACGTCACGGATATCGTTTACTGCTGTAGTTGGGATAATTCGGCGACAATTATCATCCAGGTCTTAGCGACGTATATAAAGAAATCACTGTATATATCCCAAACATCTAGCCTATAACGGGACCGTCTATTTTGTGATTGGTGCAGGTCAATTTTTTGTTGATGAAGAAATATACAAATGTACAAACTATGTGTTATGTCACTTTAAAAAAAAATGGACTTACACCACTTTCAAAATAAACGGTCCAGTTGTCCCAGAACTATCCCTAGTGAAGGGGCCTTTTCTACGTTCGGCAGTGTACCAAAGAATAGCATCTCCTGGCCGATATATGTCCGCGGCTAGACCCTTGTTGTGGACATACATCGAGTAAACACTGTGTAATGAAATTACGAAGCTTTTTGCAGGGGAATCATCTCCTGGCCGATATATGTCCGCGGCTAGACCCGTGTTGTGGACAAACATCGAGTAAACACTGTGTACTGAAATTACGAAGCTTTTTGCAGGGGAATCATCTCCTGGCCGATATATGTCCGCGGCTACACCCGTGTTTTGGACATATATCGAGTAAACGCTGTACTGACCGTTCAGAGGAAAAATTGGAAATTGAAAAATCTGGTGCTTAAGGAGAAGCGAAAATTTGCAGAGAGTTTCGGAACGCCCGCAGAATTTGGCGGCGGGGGTGGTATCGGAAGCGGGTCGGTTTTGCGGGCGATCGGTGGAATGGCAGTGGAAACCGTTGGCGGCGCAGACGCGCGGTGCACAGTGTGGTCGCGAACAATCACCGTTGAACGGTTGGCTCGGTTGTCCATGTTCCCGGTTGCATCCCCTCTGGTCGACAACCACTCATCGCCCACCCCGTCCCCCATATTTTTCTGCCGCGAGGTGGGCGCGTGTAAATTGCAGCCTCTACAAAGGGTTGCCACACGCAGTTAGATCAACATCTGTCGCACGCTCGGCCACGGCTATAGCCTGTATAACGCTGCGCTATAGCGCGCAGGATGATGCTCTCTCTCTCTCTCCCTCTCTCTCTCCAATCGATTCGTCGGGTGTCCCGTTCGAATCGAGGCCGAAAGGACCGGAGGACAGTGTCACCGTGGAACCGAGGTTGTTCCTCTGTTAGCGATCACCGGCTGTCACCCGTGTGTCCAAGCAAATAAAACTGCGGCACACGCGTCCTTTTATTCGGACCGCGGTCAAATCCTATTGGGAAGTCGAACAATTGATTCGGCCGATCGGCTCCGCGTTTACCTCGACTCTAACCGCCGCGTTTCCCACCCCCCTCCCCCGATATCGATAACCCGTTGCACCCACGCTATCCAAACAAACGGTTCACCCTTTTTCTCTTTTCAAGGGTTTCTCCCCCGACCCCGATATTTTTCTCAGTTTCAGATCAGACACTACTGAACGCTGATACAGAAACCGGTCATTTTTCTCGCTACACGATTCGAAATTGCAGATCGGTAGGTGTATCGGCGTCGCGTGCTCTCCAGTATCAGCGGCTAGTAGAATAGACCTGTCGTGGTCAGACGGTCCTGAAAAATTTACCAAATTTTCGAGACCTTCACGCGAGAAAAGAATAATCTGTAATTATTAGTTTATTTTACTGTAATTTTATGGATTTGTCACAAAAATTACCGGGTGTAATTTAAATGAATGAAAAGCTTAGAATAATTTAGCTCTTGATTCACGGGGTACTAAAAGTGACTGTTTTCCATTACTTTGTAAGAATAACTAGAGTGCATCCGTCCAAATTTTTAGCCACTTTTTAAATAGTATAGACTAGCATAAATAAAAGTTTTTGAACAATTCCTCATGGGTGTATCTTTACAATCATGATAACCGTAAATTAAAAATATCAGAAGCCGCCATAAATTTCTATTTCACTATAGTTTGTTATAAACTGTAACAGCGGATCAGACTGCGGATTTTGTGCATTTACGATAAAAATCAGTAGGTGTAATTTAAAATAGCAAAAGTATTAGAAAAATTCAAATATACTGTTGTATTATTTTCAATCTGCTAAACATAAGAAGAAAGAAAATAAATATCTATTTCACTATAGTTCGTGGCAATTGAGGTAAAAAATTTGTATTTTGCATAAACATCCCCGGTCTACGTATAATTCATGTAGGAATTTTTGATTTTGCATACAGATCCGCAGTCCGGTACTTACAAATAGCCGAACAAGTATAACAATTCCTTCCCCCCATTGGACGATTTGAATAAAGCGGGAATAATAATATCGACGTACCTAAATTCTTTTAACACGTTCGCGTAATCGATCGCGTTCGAGCTCGTTTGCGAGCGAGCGGTGTGGTGCGTGACAACGGTGTGGTCGGGGGCGTAAATAAAATATCAGTAGAAAAATGTGTAGGTCGGTTTTGCCGGCGGGCAACGGGCCGGGCGAGCACGCGTAAGCCGCGCGCATGAATTATCGCGCGTTTCGGCACGCCTGGGTTGCAGAGGGGCTGGGGGGTGGGGGGTCGTGTGCGCTATAGTCGTTTTAATTCGGCTCGATTTCCCGCGGACGGGGTCTCGCGATCCTTTTCCAATTTGTCGGCGGCGGTCCTTCCAGCATTGATTTTTCACGCGAAACTCGACTTCCCGTTGGACCCGACGCCTGTCCCGAACGGTTAGGCGAACTCGTGGGGATTAACCCTTGACAAACCCTGCTGCTCGCTTTTGTGACCGTTGCTCTCCGACCGGGGCACCGTTCGACAGACTCCGGAAAGCCTCCGCGTGTCGCGTCGACGTTTCGACCGGGTTCGTGCGAACAACAATTTGCTCAGAGTAACAAAATTTATTATTCTACCGATATATGTGATCCAGATGTGTATCAAAGCATTCGTCGCGTTTTTCTGAGTGAAACGAGCCCAAACACGACACAGTTCGGAGCATGTTCGTGGTGTCACGCATCGGCACCACCTCGATTATGCGAACCAAATTTCCGGTTCAGCGGGGAGATGCTTTTTCATACCCATATTCGATCTAAATTGATCTAAACATGCATCTATATTTTCTATTATACAAACCTGTTGTCTCATTATACAAACCGTTTCGTTGATCAGTTCGCATAATCGAGGCTCCACTGAATCGTGCATCATGGGAGCAAACGTGCTCCGAATTGTGTCGTGTTTGGACTCGTTTCAACCAGAAAAATGCGAGGAATAAGTTGCTAGAAGGTTCGCTAAAAAATTGTGAAAATTATGGGAGCCGCCATGACGGTTGGTCGAAAATCCGATGATTTCCCCGACTGAGAAGAAGAGAATCAACCGGACATCCGACGACTCCTTTGATCTCTGTTTCCCAGAAAGGGAACGCATAATTTGCCGCGGTGTAGCGTCGATAACCACGGAAAAAAGGGAGAAATGGAGAGAGACGGCGAGAGAGAGAAAAATGATGGCGTGTCGCTCGATCCGCCGACAGGCATTAATTATTTCCCACGATCGCGGCGGAATATAAATTGCAGTTTTTAATCCGGTGCGAACGGGACGATACGGCAATAACTCCGGGACGGTGTCTGGCTAATTACAAATTGCTTCGCGCCGATATTTCCCGGCTTGCCGCGTGACTTGACGCTTCGTCGTCGTCGTTGCAGCAAACTGCGGCAAGCTTGCGCCGGGAGAGCTTGCATTATTCGCGCTCGTAGCTTCTCCGGCTTCGCGATTACGTTCTCTCTCTCTCTCCTCTCTCTTTCACACATTCCATCGGCTCGGCGTCGCGCGTGCACCGCACGCGCTCTCCTCTCGCTCGATCGGCGAGAGGAAAACGGGGGGGCCTTTGATCTTCGAAAGCTCTTTGCCGCGCTCGATACGAATCTCGGATTCCGCGGGGAGAAACCAGATGAAAAGAGTAAGCGGTTCGGAAGAACTTTCGAGCACGCGATCTCTATCGGCAAGACGTCGTACCAACCCCATTTCACGTTACGCCACCCCTTGGACCACCCTCTTTCTCCCCCCATTCTCTCTCTCTCTCTTTCTTTCCTTCCTTCCTTCCTTCCTTCTGGTTCTACCTACCCTCTATTCGTTTCTTCGATTCTGGAAATCAAGCGTCAGAGACGCGACGGCATCCGGGCGATCCTTTGTCTGCCATCGGCAAACTAGATTTCAAATAAGTGCCGGGCTCTTTATGCGAGATGTCTCCCGATCGGAGGAAGAGATTGCTCCCAAACGAGGAATCCTCCCTCCCCTCCTCCCTGGAACCGCAAATGTTAACGGGCCGGTCTGTTGTTAAACATTTTCTTCTACCCCCTCCACTATGAAATATTTTACGGCCGCAGTGATTCAAATTTCTGCGTAATCGAACTCTGAAATGCTTAAATTTGTACTTCACTCTGTTCTCCATTTCTCTTGCAACAAAATACAGTCAAACCTGTTTTTGCGCGGTCATTTTCTATGCGATTTCATTTTTGTGCGATTGGTTTCGTGCGATTTTTTGTACCAATGTTGTAAAAAATTATTTGTTACAGCTATCTATAAAGTTTCTGAATTGAATTTCTTTAATCTCTAATCTTTAATCTAAATATGATTATTTTACCATTTCCCACGAAAGCATCCTCACAATTTCAGCCGTTGGAAAATAATAATTCTGGAACGGTCATTTCGAACGGCGGTGATGGGTTTAGTTTTAAACAAGAATGTTCTGCGTAGAGATCTTCGGTTGATAGGATAAAAATCGCCGTGAGAGAATGATCGAAATAATGATTATTCAACGGCTTTGTTCGAAGACCGCCGGTGCCTGGTCTGGGACAACATCCGAGTCTGATCCTGCGCGTGTGCGAGTCAGCTCTTCGGTTGAAACGAGAAAATAACCGTTGGAGCGAAGGAGAGAGAGAGGAAGAAGAGAGAGAGAGAGAGAGAGAGAGAGAGAGAAGAGAGTAGAATACCCGATGGCTCAGTGGGCTCGGTGATTCCGAGGATGGTTTTCACCCTCCATTCAATTCCTCGTCAGCGGAGCGCACACACCTTTGCTTCCTCTCGACCGACACGCGATTACCTCCCTCCGTGTCGCGTCTCTCTCTCTCTCTCTCTCTCTCTCTCTCTCTCTCTCTCTCTCTCTCTCTCTCTCTCTCTCCCTCTCTCTGACTCTCTGTCATCCCCTTTCCACTCTCCGCCTCGCTCCAAGCAGGGGAGGAGACAGAGAAGACCACCGTCACCGTTTCCACCCTCTCGAAACGCACGACTTCGGCACCCGATGTCTTTTCATCCGTATTCCCGGCGCTCCTTTCTCCGCCGTCATCTTAATAACCTCTCTTTTTGTTTCCCGACCCTCCAGTCTGTCCTACCCCTGGCCCCTCGCCGGGGGTAAGAACAAATAGGGGCGGAGAGAGCGAGCGACGGTATCGCAGGAACACAATCGGGATTCGAAATAAATTCCGCGTGGAAATCGCGTTTCGAGACCGGTATCTCTCGCGTTTTCATCCCTTACGCGATTCGATATTTTTCACTGTGGTACACCGTCCGACGCGAATCATTGATTGAACCCTTAGCACTCGATTGGCGACTGTAAAACTGTATTGAGAATATTTTTTACATTATTAAATTTGTTTGTATTTAATTAATTACTAAACACTTCCGTATTTGTACGAGTAAATTGCACCATTTTCGTATGTATAACATGAAAAAAAAAATATATATATACCGTAGAAGGGATATATTCTAGGTCGGAAGAAATGTTTCATTTTGGAGTTAAAATAGCTTGTAATGCAAAGGGTTAATAGGCTGCGAAAGCTATTTTTCTCATTTAATATTCTTAACCCTTTGCGTATTACCATTCTTGAATATTTGTCTTGAATATTTGAATATTTATTATTGAATATTTTCATCCTTTATGATTTTTAAATTTTCCACTAAACCTACCAACATCAATCAAAATGAACGGTTCCAGTTTTTTTGTTTCACAATTATTGAAATAATAAAAATTATTCCATAAGAAATGATTGTATTGACATCTTTAGTAGAGCATTGTATCACAGTAGGAGTCGCACAAAGTCTAAATAAAATCAATCTTGCCATTTTTATAAGGAAACACAGATTTAATAATGCTAGCAATATTTTGAACAATAGTGCAGCCATTTTTGAAAGCGACCACTCGAGTGCTGAGGGTTAATAAATTGAACACGGGGTATATTGACATTCTTAACTTCATTTAGTGTTTGTACTCTTTAACACTGACTAAAAATTTTTAAATTTACAGTTATTAAGAATGCAAAATTCTCCAGAATTCTACGCTTGTGAAAAATTGGTCATTAGATTCGTTTCTTTGAGCACATATAATACAAATGGTTGAAAATCTAAATAGCCAAAATTTTCTTATTTTTATAACGTAATGTAAAATAGTCATTGGTAGTAAACCTAGTGTTAAAACCGCGTGACAATGCCTTTTTGTTTTTAACTTATAAAATTCACAGTCGTCTGTCGTTTAAATGCGACTGCATAAGTCGCGAGGGGGTGAGTTAGCCCCGTGTGTGTTAGATCTTTTAATCCACGTTATGCTAGCATGATTAGCGTCTAGCCCCACGTATATCTGAACAATTAGTTGGGAATTTTGAAAATCGCCCCACGGGAGAACCTCCCCCAACTGCCAAGAGATCAGGAACAAATTGCAGACACCTACCCTTATCGTGTTGATTCGATTCTGTAGCTTGGAGGCATCGTTCCCCAGCGATTTTCTCCGTCGAATCGAAAAGTCGATGGTCAACGTGTCATCCCCGTTAAGGGTTGCCTGGCTAGGAGGCTCCCCTCGAAACAGAGATTGTCCCCCGTTGAACAATCGGAGAGAGCCAACCCCCGTGCTCGACGAAAGCGCGAGAAAGTGCGTAGACGACGAGTCTCTCTCTCTCTCGCTCTCGCTCTTCCTCTCGCTCGCGCTCTTTCTCTCGCTCGCTCATGAACGACGAAGGGCGCAACGAGGCAGTGTTGGAGGGATGAGGTGGAAGGGATGGCGAAGGGATGGCGACATTCGCCAACGCGAACGACCAAGCAAGGGAGGGTTGACTCGACGTCGGAAGCACAAGGATTCCACCGGCGAGTGGAAAGGGTGCAACCGGGGGTGGTGTTAAGCGGCTTACAGTCTGTTACCATGGTAACGCCACACCACTAAGACAGGAAGAGCCTGAATCCAGACCACCACAGTCCCCGTGACCCCCTCCACCACAACCCCTCTGCGCGGGGGGTGGATGGCTGCTCCTGCATCCCTGTGGAAGAACGAGGGGGAGAAGCCAGCGAGCGAGCGATACCGGAGAGCGAGGCAACCACGGCTAAAGAGGGAAGGATTACGCCACTAACTCTGTTTTTACACTAAAGTGTTTTCACCGAGCTCGTCCTCCTGTATATACCTCCTACCGTATTACGTACAGGGTGTCCCGAACCACCCGGACCGAGCTAAGGGATGATTCCGCTAAAAAGAAAAAAAAATTCAGTTTCCCCAGTCGCTGTATCCTGGAAAAATATATTGGACAAAAATGAACGACCTGTGGCAAAAATAGAGGCTCCAGGCTTGAAAATGAGTCCGATTACATCGTCGTACTATTTTTTTAAACAAAATTATAACTGTTCAAACGTCGTCGATAATCTTCTAAAAACTGGAAATTCAATGTGCTCGTTTCTTCGCCTGTCACAAGACGTAAAAATTTGTTATGATACAAATTAGTGATAGTTCGTAAAAGTATAGGTTTCAAGCTTTAAAATAAGCCCAAGATTGTGTTCATACGATTTTTTTTTCACGAAGTTATAACTGTTCAAACATCGTCAAACATTTGTCGCAAACAGGGAATTTAGTATTCGATTATTTTTCGGAATGAAGTTCCCGCGCATCGTTATTTATTTCAGGAATTTTTCGAAACGTGATTTGAATATAATTTTGCTAGGAATATATCAAGATATTTTGACAATGTTTACGGTGTTGAATGGCACCCCCTGTGCGCAAAGATTGCTCCGCAACGCGTGACGAGAACAGGACGACCGTTGAATTCCGCGTCCGAAACTAACAAGGGGTGTTAACCACCTGGCCCCCTTCAATTTTGGAACTTAGGGGAGTGCTCTCCACGGCAAACGAGCTTTTGTGTCGCGACTCGAGTCCGGCTGAAAAATTCAATTTAGAAATGGGAATTTGAATCGGTCCAGAAACGGCTGTCAACCCTCTCCAACCCCCTGCGAAATTTCGCAAAATTGTCGAACGTATAGAACGCCACGAGCCTCGACCAACAAAGACGACATAATAATTGCGCTGCACACGGGGCTTAGACAGGGGGTTAACGAGCTACCCCTCGACCTTGCTACCCCTCCACTGTCTGCTGGTAAAAAATTCGGACGAGTTTTTCGGGAAAAATTACATCGACCGCCGTTTCCTCCCCCAAGTGGCAAACTTTCGAGTAGGCCACGATTCCCCAGGCCAAATGAAGTTTGTTCGAAATTCTGCTCACAGGGGTGGGAAATCGGGATTCGTTAATGCCAAAAAATACTGCTGGAGCGACGGTTTTTTCCAGTCACTTACGGTACTCCGTAAACTGTGAGTCTTTAATTAAAATAAAAATCTAAGTCGATTCCGACCAGAATAAATGCATAAAATTTGCAGTGCAAATCGTGAATCTATTCCGTCCCCCGAGCGAGCAAATCCCTTTCAGCGATTTCAGTGATCGAAAAACGAGAAGTCCCAAGCGTCAAACGATTCCGGAGGAGCTAGCGAATCATTGTGGGGGATGGTGAAAAAGCTATAAGGCGAGGGGTGGCAGAAAAAATGAAATGCCACGAAATTCGGAACTGCTGCCCCCGAGTACGAGTGCTCCCACCGAATTCTCGAGCGTCGTAAATTCTCCGAGCAACGTGCACGCATTACGCCCGACGTCGAGATTCTCGCCTTTCGAATCTACAGGGTGTATCTTCGAGAAACGGAGCACCCTAGGAACGGGGTTCAAAACCACCCTCGAAACGCCAACCAGTCGAATATTCATTATATACCGCGAGGGGAAACGTTCGAGTGAGTTTCAACCCTCCAGCCATACTTTGAAGAGAAAAGCGATTTCTGTGCAATTCTCGCGCAGAGAATTTTCGGAAAAATTCCAGCAGATTTCTGGAATTGGGGACTGCACTCTACAATTTTTCCAGATTTTTAACTCCAAAATCCCATATTTGAAAAATCTAAATCGTAAAGCCTGCTACCAGCGGTACTAGTAGTTAGAGGTACAGGGAGGGGAGGAAACCGATTTATATTTGTGCTATTCTCGGGCGGAAAATTTCGGAAAAATTCCAGCAGATTTCAGGCACTGGGGTCTGCAATCTACAATTTTTGCAAATTTTTATCTCCAAAATTCCATATTTGACAAATCGAAATCGCGAAGCCTGCTACTACCGGTACTAGTAGGTACAGCTAGAGGGAGGGGAGGTAACCGATTTGTATCTGTGCTATTCTGGGGTGGAAAATTTCTGAAAAATTCCAGCAGATTTCAGGCACTGGGGTCTGCAATCTACAATTTTTGCAGATTTTTATCTCCAAAATCCCATATTTGAAAAATCGAAATCGCGGAGCCTGCTACTACCGGTACCAGTAGCTAGAGGTACAAGAAGAGAAGGGATCCGATTTCTATCTGCGCTATTCTCGGGCGGAAAATTTCGGAAAAATTCCAGTAGATTTCAGGCACTGGGGTCTGCAATCTACAATTTTTGCAGATTTTTAACTAAAAGATTCCCTGCGTGAGAGTCTATTTTTCGATGAATTTTTACGCGAAGAGTCGCAAAGATTTTGTATAACCGGAAGCGGTTGCGATGATAGTCCGATGAAATCCCGAGCCGAGCGTCTAAGCGATTCGATAAGACGGAGATCGTCGTTATCGTGTTCGATAACAGCCCTCGTTCTCGTTTTATCGGGTGCTCGTTGACACGCAACACCGGATACCGAAAGAAGGAAGACGAAGGAAACTGAGGGTGGGAAGGTGGGTGGGAAGCGAGAGCCAACCTCGAGGATCGTGGCTGCTGACCTTTCACTTAACCCTTCGTGAACCGGCAGCGTCGGATGGACAGGTACCCTGGGAAATGTTTATTTTATTGTGAAATCACTTCGCCGAATTTATCTCCCCTTTATCATCCTCCAAAGATGCGATTCTTCGCGCAAGAGTTATAATACCGGTGTGAATTATTGTATGAATTCTCCTCGGGACGATGGGCAAGGCTTAATGAAAATAATAATGAGGCAGGCATAATTACCGGATTAGGTTCATCTGTCTATCGAGGCGAGTTTTTTTGTCGGTGGTTTCATGGCAGATCCAATGCAGGTAGCCGTGGGTCGTTACCACCATAAACAGCTGCGCACCATGTGCAGCAGAAAGGGATTTTCTATGAGAAAGTCATCGCTCTTATAATTTTGTAAACATAAACATTCCCAAGGCTTATGAAACAGTACACGATTGTCTTGCGAGGGGTAAACGTACGAAGCACTTTGTTATGTTTATTATACATTATTGTTAACCTGTAGATATGTTTTTTAATAATTTTGAACGACCTGGAAATGATACAGTCAGATTGTTAGATTGTTTAAATATTTTCACAGTTTCGTATTTCATCTGGTTATTTTTGTTATAACTGCGCGAAGCGATTGAGTGCAATTTAAAATAGAAGAGTGATGAAAATAATTTGAGAATACCTATTATTCTCCGCTTGTTAATATTATTAAAATAAGAATAAATTGTCCACCTTGTTCCAGCCGCTTGCAATGAACTTGCAAAATGTTTATTTCACATAAAAGATCCTCAGCATTCTAATTAGTATAGTCGATGCATCGAACACACGTCTATGTAAATAATTTCTTAGCAGCACTAAAAACAATTGTCTCCTGTGGATTTTAACGTTTCTTTGAATTGTGATTGCAGGTCTCCAGCCAGCCAGCACCAAAGCGCAACCCACCGCGATCAGCAAGTCCCACAGGCCCAGTTCCGGTGTTTTACCTCAGGGTCATACACCTGGGCCTGGCCCAGGCAGTCAGCAGAACAGCAGAAGCTTCGCCGCCGCGTTGAGGAACCTGGCAAAACAGGCAGGCCCGGCACCTCAGGAAGAAGAACCTCGCGCGAGTCCCAAGAATCGGGCCCCGCCCCCTCTGGTTAGGGGCCCGTCCCCTGCCAAGGTGAGCTCTCAGTCCCCTCTCACAACAATCGAACCCTCGAACGGCCCCTCGAACGCTTCCGACAGCCTACTCGCGCTATTTCCTCTTCAGCTTATTCTGTAAAATTGCTATGGACAGACTAAAGAGTGAACTTAGACTGAACCGTAGAGTTTCGGGTATTCTTCTCAGTAAAATCGAGTAGAAATTGATAATAAAAATTTGAAGATCGATCTATGGTGACGATTTGGGGTTGTCGGAACCGCGTCCAGGCCCTCCAGGATTGAATGTACAACTTGCAGAGAGTTCAGTGACTAACCGTGGTTTGTCGTTTGGATTTCAGGAGCGGTCCACCCACGAGAGAAGACCCGAAGAGATTCCCTCGTTGTACACAACCGCGAGACCCGCCGACACCAGCAAACATAGCGTGACAGCCGCAGCTTCCGATTTGCTGGCCCGTTCCGGTTTCCAGCCGTATCGGCCCGAACACCATCCGGCCCATGCTCCACCGGCTTTTGCCCTGGACCCTGCGGCCTACAGTCCCTATCACCATGGTCTCTACCCACCGCCACACCTCCAACACGCTTATAGGTAAGTTCCAATTTGTATTCGAATGCCGAGCACAGCGTTTACTCGATACATGTCCAAAACGCGGGTCTAGCCACGGACGTACATCGTCCAGGAGATTCTTTGATCTATTCGCGGCCATGCCTCTGGGACATATACAAAGAATTCGCTGTATCTCAGACAGTTTATTTCATTGAACGATCAAAGTTCAGTCGCAAGCATTATCAACTGGTAAAGAAATTTGAATGATGTTCAGGACTACCAAACATTGCGACTAGACTATGGATAATTGTGCAAAAATATTGCGAGAAATAGGAGCTGCATGAATATTTAGTTCTTCCAACAATTCTATTAAGCGACAAGCAATGCAATCGTGTTTCTCAGCAATAAACCTACCAAGCATAAAATATATAAAAGTGAAACCCTTTAAGAGTTCTCCCTTCTTATAAGAAAAAGATTGAAGATTTATAGCGAGAAGATTGAATTTGCAATACTTAAGCTTTGTACGATTTTCGTCATAATATCTGCTTTGAATAAAGAAGTCAATTCTATAATTTCTATTCCTATAATTGTGAAATAGAAAACCGGTCATTTTGACCTTGGTAGGTTTAGTGTCAAGTCGTCTGATAAATTCGATATTGCGATTTACTTGATTCTCTGGACAAGGTTGAATAACACCGCTTCTTTTATTACCGATTCACAGATTAGAGGAACAGTTGTATCTGGAACGGTGTGGAATGCTGAGACCGCCATTGTTCCCCGGGCTACCTTCGTACCCGCTGTACGGGCTAAGATACAGCCCGGACATGCTACCGCCCGCGTCCCTTGGACTGATGTCTCCCGTGATGCACGAACGGTAAGTGGGAGAAGCGAAGATGTTGGTTGCATTCGCCTCGAATTAGGAGACAACCCATTAACTCGCTACCAATGGAACAGCTCTGCAACGCTCGCTGCGAAATGTCTCGCTATCACTGTCAAAAACTGCATACACCAGATCTCTCCGACGACAATAACCCTGCATCATGGTATAGAATAATTGAAAATCTCTTTTGGAACCTCTACTTTTCGTAATAGACTCGAAAATATACAAAATAGAGTATTAGACCCAATTATTGCGGGAGTACCAACTGACTGTGCGTATATGAATTATACTTCTTTTTAAGGCATTGAAAAAGAGATATTAAATATTTTCAGTAAAATTACTTAATATAGATGTTACACATCTGTTTTTTAATATTCATTATGCTTTAGAAATAAGTGTACTTAATATAGGCACAGTAATAGGTACCACCACAGTAATGGTCCCTTACCCTATTGCTATGGAGGTCTATCTAGGTTTGAACATAAGGGTTGATGAAATATGTGTCGTTGTTAGACTACAGACTCTATTAGAATTCGGAAATATTATCACTGGACTGCGGATCTGTACGCAAAATAATAGTTATTTTCCTCAATTACGAGGTAATCTGTTTCCTCCTTTAATTCTGTTACCCTTCTTCGATTCTGTTAATATTGCAGTGTAACGATTACGTTATTCTACACCGTCTTAAAATTAATAAACGGGGAAATACATTTCTATTTAATTTCTATGCTCCCTACAGTCAATTTACAATATTTTAATTTGCTCAAAGATGCAAAGTCTAATTCCTTATGTAGGGGAGGAAAGCTAGAAAACTAGGAATGGAATGTTTAGATTAATAAAGGAAAGAAGAGAGCTAGAAAAATTGGAACAAAGACGAGCAAGGGGTTGTCAAATTGAATTTCGTTGGGGCGAGTGCAGCCAATTTTATTTTCGGGCCCGATCGGACCCTAATTGCGTACCGTTTGTTCGACGTTGTATTGAACAATATGATTCCGGTTTTCAGGCTGAAACTGGAGGAGGAGCATCGGTTAAGGCAAGCACGGGAACAAGCCGCGCTGCGCGACGAGGAGGAGAGGAGAAGAGCGGCGCGAACTTCCGCACCTGCAGCCCCGGTACCCGCGCCCGCACCTGCATCTGCCGATACTGCAGGTGAGCGAGTCGCTCCACCCCCCACTGCCTTTCATTAAAAAGAAAGCATCGATTTGCCCGAGCGATCGCGAGACTCTGTCCCGCAGGTTCGCTTTTCTCGCGCGCGTCAAACGATTATCCATTTTTCCTTTGACACCCTCCGACCCCCCTCTCGCCCTCTTTACTTCTCTCGTTTCAAATATTTGCGAGCGTGTGCCTGCGTATCGCGAGAAAACGTCCAACTCATCCCACCCGAATCACATCCTCTTTCGAGGCAATACCTTTGTCCCTTCGTTCCTTAATTCCCTTCATCCCGTTGGTCTCCCCTTCGTCCTTTCCTCTCTTTTTTTTTCTCCCTACGCGGCACAGACGTTTCTCGTTTTCACCTCCTTTGTGTCTCGTTTTAGTTGAATCTCTCGGTCTACGGACTACAGACCTCTATAGCGTGGGTTGAGAAAGTGCTCGCTACCTTTCGATTGTCAGTGACTGCGACAGATTTTCGTGGAGACGGTTGTGCTCGCGAATCTCGAAGCTGTTTTATCGGAATCGTTGTCGAGGGACTGTGTACAGTGTTTACTCGACGTATGTCCAAAACGCGGGTCTAGCCAGGGACATGTATAGCACAGGAGATACTATTCTTTGATCCACGTCGAACGTAGAATAGGACATGGCACCTCACGGGGTATACCCCGCGGTAGTGGGGATAGTTCTGGGACTTTTATCGGTTAGGCATTTGGGACATACATAGAGTAAACACTGTATTGCCCTTTTCAGATGTTTAGCACAACCTTGGATTTATCGGTGTGCTGACACATTATTTACCGGCGATTGTTTCACAATTTTTGAAAGCCTATGGGTCTATGGCTGGGGATTTTGTAATTGATCTTTTGTGACAGCAATAGCAATCTCAATAGTGAACCAAGTCAGCCCCGGTAGCGTGATCGTTCCGTTTGGGATTATGTAAAACATATTTGAGCATCCTTTAGGTCTGTCAAAATTTTTAAATATATACCCAAAGGAATAGATTTGTTAAATTTTGTGAATTAAAACTATTAGAGCGCTCCATTTCGACGGGAAGGAGAATAACGGATTTAGAACTGTTCTGATTTTCAACTTAATAAACCTATTAAGAAGGGAAGTCAATTGTTAGTTTGCTCCAGTTTGTTGCAATTGAGAATTGCAGTCTAATAATGATTAAATCTGTTCGGTTACCAGATAGGTATTGTTTGCGTTATAGCAATTTCCCTCAGAAAATATGGCTCGGTCACTGTAATCGAGGGGATGCGAACACTTTTGCGAACCACGAGGGAAGATCGGTAAGTAATCGACGCCGATTTCTATGCAACACTTCTCAATTGTTTATCTCGGGCCACTCTAAAAATGTTGCTGTATTCGGTTGGGTGCCACACATCTGCGTTACAAGGGAGAAACCACCCCCCTTTACATTCCCGCAACTCGCGAAAAATATTGAGAGAAAATCCGACGCCTGAGTATTTGTTCCACCAAAAATCGAATTCCTCCCTTTTAAAGGGATTGTTTATTTTTTTCAGACGAATAAATTCTAAATCCAACGATGCACGATGTTTGCAAAATCTGAAATTTTCTGTGCTCCGTTCGAAGGTGGTTTTTTTAAATATTAACACGTTGACTGCCACAATGTTCACATAGAAGTTATTCCAAATAATTAAAACAAGACAAGAATGTCTAAAAAGCTTCGAGCAAGTAAGTAATTGATGGATTATTACGATAGTATCCACCAGTATGAAAAATACTATTGATAGAAGATAATTATTGTGAATCATATTCAATATTTCACCATGTTAAATTATAAAAATTGGAACGGTGGTTCATAACAGTTAACGTGTTAAGCTTTTGCACACCGAGAGACTAGGCTATAGATATTGCTAGTCGATTTGTAGGTGGGTAGCAAAGGGATGGAAGGGGTGAAAAATTCGTAAAGAATTCTCCTAGAATTTTCGGAAATAATTCACAACTGCCATTGAAATTTTCGAGGACTTTATACAATTATTATGTCCAACGTTGGGTCGAAGGAGACCCCGAGAAAACACGCAGGGGTTGCAACAACCCCCAACCGAATACCGCAAAATTCTTTGGTGTCGGTTAAACACTGGGCGTTCTCATTCGGAGCGGTCGATTTTGGGCGATTCAGACAAAACATTCTTCTCTTAAGGCAATGCAATGTCCTTATTATTAACTTATTATATTTTATATGCAGTATATAATTTTTTATTACCGTCACGATTCAGTGAACCGAAGCAAAAGAAAGTATTTCTCAAGGTAGTCGCAGGAACATTGTTCAGGAAATAAGGATTCAGTCTCTACTCGATAAATGTCCCAACCATCTAGCCTATAATTGTCCCAAAACTATCCCTACTACCGTGGGTTACACCTCGTGAGGGGTCACGAAGCTCGAGAGGCCTCGGCAACCAATAGGCGAAAGAATAGTTTCTTGCAGCCGATAATTGTCCCTGGTCAGACCCATGTTTTGGACAGTTATCGAGTAGACACTGTATTTGTATTCTGAGAATTAAATTGACCTGGGTTTCGAAAAAGTTAAAATTCGGAAAACTGAGGGCTTGTGGGATGATTTAACTTTTCGAAACTTCGACAACGTTATCTCATGCATTGCTTTGTAAAAATTTCGAGATTGAGTTTACTTAAGAGTTCTTACGGTTTTTGTTATGTGTACTTGAATAAAAAGAAAATTTATTCAATCATTTCCCGTGGGAAGATCTTTATCGTTTTTTATCTTTATCGACAATCAGTGGTTCTTTGTCAGTGGTAGGTTTAGTGTTAACACTCTGACGGCTGATGCTGGGTTTATTCTGACCCAGAGTATAAACATGCCAGTCCGAGGGTAAATGCATTCTACTTTCCACAAACATTAATACGATTAGAATATTATATTTTGAAAAAAAAGATAAGGTTAAAGTATTATACTTTCCAAAAAAAGTTAGTTAAAATATTCTACTTTTAAAAATAAGCGATAAGTTTAAAATATTGTACTCTACAAAAGAAAAATAAGGCTAGAATATTATACTTTCACAAAAAATTGAGATTGAAAGATTCTAATTTCCAAAAAAAGATAAGGTTAGAAAATTATACTTTCACAAAAAATTAAGGTTAAAATATTTTACTTTCCAAAAAGAAGATAAGGTTAGAATATTCTTCTTTCCAAAAAAAAGTTGAAGTTAAAATATTGTACTTAAAAAAAAAGAGATAAGGTCAGAATATTAACTTTCTAAAAAAGTTAAAATTAAAATACTTTCAAAAAAAGTTAAGGTTAGAATATTCTACTTTTCAAAAAAAAAAGATAAGGTTAGAATATTCTACTTTCCAAAAAAAAAGAGGTAAAGTCAGAGCGTTCTGCTTTCCGAAAAGCATAGGGTCAAAGAGGAAGAATGAGGTCGTCGACCCCTACGAATGGGAACGTCCCCGTGAAGCTTCAAAAACGATTGGTCGGGCGCCCCATAAGAATCGGCGTGCGTGCCGAGCTTCCCCCTATAAAATCGGTTCCACCCCATGTGTTTCGTCGAGCCGTCGACGTTGATCCGTCGACGACGCAATCGTCAGACAAGCCTGTACTGCGTTCGACGGTCCATCCGCGGTTTTTTACCGGATGGTCCGGGCGAGGCAAGCGAGGAGAAGTCGTTTTGTAAAATACGAAAAAAAAAATACCACACTCGACACACATAAACATACAGCCCTACACTCATACACGCACACACAAAGAAAGAGAGAGAGAGAGAGAGTGAGAGAAAGAGAGAGTGGGAGAGAGAAAGGTAGTGAGAGAGACACACGTGTACACATCTGACTGTGAATCGAAGATCGACAAACAAAAGAACAATACTACGCTTCTAATTTTAACTTAGATTATAATCGAAGTTCTAGCCGTAACGTAGTCGAACGTTTCTTATCGGAGGAGAGGTAGGAATCGATATTTTCTAGCCCAAGCGCACGGTGTCGCCGAACGATCGAGAGACGAATTTCGAGAAAACAAACACGACAAATATGTCCTGCGCGAACCTACACGAACAAACACAAACACACGTTGACACAAAGCTTAGGAGAGAAAAAAATAACCGCTCTATGATGTACACACATACTACATAAAAAAAAGACCAGAGAGAACGAGAGAGAGAGAGTGAGTGAGAGAGAGAGAGTGAGTGCGAGAGAGAGATAAATGTACACAAACGATTTTTGCGTAGCGCAGAGGGTGAGAGAGAGAGAGAGAGAAAGTCGAGCAAACCGAGAACAATCGTGTCACCACAGGTCCTCCGAGATTTCTAATCAAATAGCAAGAAATACACACAAACACACGAACACACATACAAAACTTACTGTTCGACAGCGCGGACCGAAGTCAGACTTATCGGCAGCTGTCTCTGACACCATGATCGCGGATGTAAGTCGGCCTTCGGTCGGTCGTCAGACGCCCGTTTTCTCTATCGTTTTGTGTTCAAGGTCGGGCCACGAGGTGACAAACTGATATCACTGAAATTCCTTTGTATAACGACAGCGGACCCCGTTTATGTACGATGACACGCGCAACGACGCCCCGTGTTACGATTAGCAGGGCTTGAAAACTGTTATAGCATCGATCGAGAACGGTCACGGAGTACGTTCAGGCTGAATCGAGTTGTTAGGAAGAGCCGAAATCACCGTTTGTCCGCTTCCCGTTGCTGTCTGGGTCTCCTCGAACGCGAACCCGAAGCGTAGAAACGTTAATCCTGCTGTTGTCTTTCATCATTTCTCCATGAAACATTCACCGTCGCGTTCCTGACGTTTTTCCGATTAAAATGAGTCCAAACACGACGCCATTCGGATCGATTTTACTCGTTTGATCAGTGGTGAGGCGGAACCTCGATTATCCGAACTGATCGAGAAATATGAATGTTCGAATCATAGCATAGTTGTCTGGATACTACACTAGACTAAATCTATTATTAAATTAAATTCAGTAAAGCTGAATTGCTCGATGAAATCTATATTGAGGCGCTGTAGATCGAACTATACCTTGTTCGGATAACAGAGGTTCTACTAAATCGTGGATTAAACGGGCAAATGTGGTGTGAAGGATGTCGTGTTGGGGCTCGTTTTAACCGAAAAAATGTCACCAATATGTTCATGAATGTTTCGTGAAGAAATTGTTGATGACGAAAGATATACAATAAGAAAAAGAAATAAAAAAGGAGCGAACCGTATCAGATAACAGTTTGGAAACGTGCGATTCTTGGCAGCGGTTGTTCAGAGAAAAGATGTCTTCGTAACCGTGTTTGAATCAGAGCCTTTATTATAACAGTTTTTGAACAGTTATTTTCGGAACCGTTTCTCAAGCCTTGTTATATAGTTAATCGTTCCGTAGTTAGTAACGCGTTCCGAACGGCGAGATACTCCGAACATAAGAGTGCACGACCACGGAAAATACTTGATCCCGATCGTCGACCCCGTGCCCTTGTTCACTGCGAACCTCCGAACCGCCCTTCCGCGTCGCGTTTTTTCGTCATTCGTATTTCTTTTTTTCTCGCAGATCGATCTCTTTTAACACTTCACCCACCAGGAAAACCTCTGCGACCTCGTTCTCGCTGGCACCGTTAGCGCACACCGGGTCAATGCAATTTTTCCCGTAAATTTTTGGCACCTCCCAGGCACCCCCAAAAATTCTCGGATAATCTTCCAAACTTGTAGAACATCTACAATTATTTCCATTTCGTTCCGTGGATTTTTCCGAGCAGAGCAAAATTAACAAAAATACGAGACGAAACGTGGACGAGCTGAACAGACTGCGGATTTTTCTGCAAAATAAAGATAGTTCAGTTGAACTGTAACAAATAGAGGATAAATGAAATTGTATTTCCTCTTTTAATAATTACAGAAGCTGTTTTAACCCAAAAGTTACATATTTCTTCGAACCTAGAATATTTTTATTCTACATGATTTTTTTGTGTTACTTATATAACATTCTTCCAAGTTACTCGTACGTTGTAGTCATTCAAGTATTTTTACTAATAATATAGCAATTTTTAGTAGCCGCTCAGACTCGCTAATCGAGTGAAAAGTCAGATATCTATAGTTATTGTATTTGATCATTTTGGTTATAGAAGCGCATAAAATCCGCATTCTACCGATCACCAAATAATTTAAAAAAAAAAAACTGTTCTAAATGATATAAACAGACGACCGGGATAATTTTAATTTTAATTTCTTGAGAAACTAAATCAAATAATTAAATGGTTAATGAAATTTATGTACAAAGTGCTATGCGATAAATATTCAATAAATTAATTGAACAACTTTCGCGAACGCTTTCTAGGGGTGGCAATTCATAAATAATGAATTAAAAAAAAACGTTCCTAGGGATGATTTGTTAAAAAGTTCGCGAGGGGGAGTTGGACATTTTTAAACATAAAAATCGGTGGTGGGTGATCTGTTAAGATGATTGTTTCGTGACACGACAAACATTTCGAAAGGACTATCGGTGGCTGTCAGTCAGTTAGTGAGTCAGTCAGTCGCTCAGTCAGTCAGGCACTCAGTCAGTCAGTCAGTCAGTCAGTGAGCAGTCAGTCACTGAGTCACTCAGTCAGTCAGTTACTCAGTTAGTCAGTCAGTTACTCAGTTACTCAGTCAGTTACTCAGTCAGTTACTCAGTCAGTCAGTCAGTCAGTCAGTCAGTTACTCAGTCAGTTACTCAGTCAGTCAGGTCTTGATGACTCGTCAGGGAGCGTGCTCTTCCGTCACTCGCTTATACCAATAGTTTTTTGTTTTTGTTTTGTTTTTTTTTGGGATAAGGTGTTCTTTTCGATCTCCGCCCCCGCGAGGAAGAGAGAGCGAAAGGGAGAGAGAGAGAGAGAGTGAAAGAGAGAGAGAAAGAGAAAGAGAGATTTTGTGGATTGTAAGCGTGTGAACCATTTCCCGGAAGCAGTGCACTCTTGCGTTAGTTCCCGCAACTGTTTTAGAGAATTTTCAAACTAAACTGATCGATGATGATGATGATGATGATGATGATGATGGTGATGGTGATGATGAATGTCGCAGTTGACTCGTTCCTTTTCTTTTTAACTGTGTAGTGATCGTATAATAATTCATCCATTATTGACTGAATCCACCGATGTATATAACGTTTGTCAAACAATGTTCTTTTATCAAAATTATACCGTTTTTTATATAATTTATTATGTAAACATGTATATTTGGACGACTATAATTGAAAATAAACATTGAGAGAGAGCGAGAGAGAGAGCGAGCGAGAGAGAGAGAGAGAAAGTTGATGCTGCCGCTGATGATGATGATGATTATTATGATTATGATGATGATGAAGAGGAAGGAAATAAAAATAAAGCAACAAAAAAAAACAAACACAGTGATCAAAATTCTGTTTGACTTGGAGTTACTTTTGACCCTTCGATTCACATTTTCTGAAACAGTTTTGGGGACGATTCGTGACGGAGTTTACTGCTATTTTATTAAGTATGCGACCGCCAACTATGTCGAACGAGAGAAAGAGAGAGAGAGAGAAAGATCGTCTCGTAGCGTCCTGCGTGTTTGTAACCGTCGATCCTAAACGATCCACGATGATCGCTCGCGCGTAAATCCCGACACAGTTCTCCATCGAGAAACGAAAAAAAAAGAAAACGAAAAAGCAAACGTGTTTTCTATCGCGATTATTTATCGAGAAAAGGCAAATCATCCCCAATACTTGCGAATGCGAATGCGTGTGTTTTACTGTGCTCAGAACGAACGACAGGCTCTGCGAGATTACGCGTGCGTGCTATTCGGGGAACCAGTCAGGTAAGTCGACGACAGGTAGACCAAACCAACCTCTCGAGATTCACTGATCAGAGATATGTTAAAATAATAATCGCCTAACCGAACGCTTCTCCTCGCGACACCGGATCGCGAGCTCCACAACACCTTGGAGCTCGCGACCTTGAACCTCCAATTAACCCCAAGCGGTCTCCTCGAATCCATCGGCGACGAACTGAATTTCGTTTGAATAGTCGCTTATGCTTTCAAGGATCGCCATCGAACTGTCGACTTTTGTTTAACATTTTTTCTTTAAGGTATCAGTCGAAATATGGATGGAGCAAGCGTGTACGGTTGACCTTGGAACGCTCAAATACTCGGAAACATTTGAAGAATTGGTCCGTCGAGAAAGAACCTCAAGGACGTCACCTTGGAACGTCCTGCGGAGGTCACATTTTCGAAATTGCAGCTTTTGTCGCACGTTTTGACATATATATAAATCTACAGTTTAATTTATAGCATATAACAAAATCATGAACGATAATGAAACCTGTACGTAGAAATATTTTGTTTACATAGTTGATCACCGAAAACGTTTGATAGGTTACGGTGGTTAGAAAAAATATTTAGCATATCAAATTTGATGACATATTGTGTACACGCTTGGTCTGTCTCTGTATGCATTTGGTATGGTGTAATTTCTAATGTTGCTCTACTGCGAGTAGGCGTGGCCTTTTTGCCGGCCATTTTACTAGTGCCATCTAGGACAACCTAGAAACCAGTTGAGCAACGCTGTACACTCGAACTAATGGTTTTTCAATTTTCATTGATTTATTAAGTTAATTATAATTTATTTTATTCGTTAACCCTTACGGCTTTAAACTATTTTGGATTTATCATTTGGATATGTTGACTAAACTTATTTAATATTTGTGTCAATTCTGCTCGTCATTATAGCTCCCTTCGAAAATTCAAGGTCAACATTAATTGTCCAGATAAAATACAATAACGATTGTAACAAATTTTACAATCAATTTTTACTCTTTTGAGAAAAAAAACTTGGAAAAACATTCGTTACCTTTTTATTGGCCATAGTTCGCCTCGAAGGGGTGACCCCTTCAAAGTTAGAGGTCGATAACAAAATTTCTCGAAACACCTCGAAAACTAGTGCAGAAAATGTTTCTCGAAATTGTACACTCTCGACTGGGGAAATTTGTGGCGTATTAAAATAAAAAAAAATATGCCCCTGTTCAAACAATATACTAAAATTAATTCTTGTCTCGCTCGGCTATTAAATTTATTTATTTAACCAATATTTTCAGCTACAATACTCTGTTAGATTAATTATTTTTTCTTGACGTCTACAACATCGAACAGATTGACAAACATTTATAAAAATGAATACAAGGCAACGTCCACAGAAACTGCACCATACCAAAAACCGCAGTCACACAGTGTCCTTGATATATCACAGTATAGCAATCACTAGCATACATCCACACCGAAACAACACCGAGCCACTTTTTATCACCTGTCGTTGCCTTCTTCTTCTTTTCTTATGATAGAAGAAAGCGATAAGAAATTACTCTGCGTTGCTTCATTGTGGACGCCCCTTTAGATTTATCAAGGGAGGAACGAGACAAATACCGCACCCTACAGAAGCCACGATTACTATCTATCCAAACGGGGGGTGTGCATCCCTGGAAACATAATCCCAAAACTCTCGATAAACCCGACTCGACCCGTCCCACACCCTCCATTTTCTCGCGCACACCTCTAAAGGACGATCTACGCTATCCGGCACAGGCACGGACCTAGTTCCGCTTCACTATAATAACACTTCAACAATCCTTTTCTTATTCAGTCTCCGACACACATAAGCACTTCTACTCGAATCAGGGCTGTTACTATCCGGCTGGAATGTCGAGTTATAATGAGTAATCCGGATAATAAGAGCCCTAAGGAATGTCTGAATGCGATGCCGAACGTGTACGTTCCCGTGCCCGGGGCGCGGCTAGCCTAAATCGTCCGGAACATGTTCCAACCAGCATTGGGTGTCAGAGGAAGATTACCAAGCATTGTGTTCGGGATTTGTTCCAGCTAGGAAGCCGACCATAGCGGCTCAGATGCACAGCGACCGGGAGCGAGACCGCGAGAACAGAGACCGGCCGAGTCAAGGGGGTGGCAACAGCGGTAGCAATTCGGCGAGCAACAGCGTCGTCACCAGCAACAACAGCAGCAATGGGAACAGCGGGGGCAACGTGGCCACGGTGGTCAGCAACCACCACCAGGCCAGAAAGGATGAGGCATCCTCGGGATCATCGTCTGCGCCGCCAACTGCAACGACGGATCCATCAGGGACCGGAGGAGGGATGTACCACGCTCGTCTGCCGGGATTCCCGAATCCTCCGGCTCCGATCGGACCCCCTTCCTTGTCCACGGCTTCAATCTGTTCCGTGAGCTCGGCCGCGATGCCCCCACCACCATTAGCCTCGAGTCTGCCGCCCCTGAACCTTGGACCCCCGCCAGCCATAAGTTCCGCGCCAATCGGCCCACCGCCGATACCCTCCATAGCCTCCATGTCCTCTTTAACCCCAGCAGTGATAGGACCCCCGCCTCCTCCCCCGCCGTTGAACATGCCTATGGCTCCCATCATCTCCATCCCCTCCTTACACCTGCCTCCCGTGCCCTCGACCACCATTCATTCTAGTCAGCACACAGCCACGATAATGAGCAGCGCGACAACTACCGTCACCACCTCTATATACCATCAGCAACCGTTACCGCAACAACAGCAACAACAGCAGCAGCAGCAACAACAACAACAGCAACAACCTCAAACCCAACAACCTCCCTCGCTGCCACCTCCTCCGGTTTCCCATCAACAGCAACAGCGCAGCGGCGCAGCGACCACCAGCTGTCTAACCGGCAGCGGGACCATCACCACGCTAGCCACGCACACTATGACCACCCCTAACACCGTTCCATCCAGCAACAACGTGAATCATGCCAACATGGCGCCCCGAAAATCCCCACCGCCGTCGTTGTCTCACGGGGTTCACGCATCCTCCAGGAGCAAGGACGTTTTGGCAACGGTGCCGACCACTGCCACCGCGTCCACCACCGTCACGACGATGACCACCATCGCTGCCAGCAGCACCAGCTCCTCGGCCATCTCGCAGCAGCCGGTGTTCGTCAGGCCGTTCGAGGACTCGTTCCGTTCCTCGTCGAAGCCGCAGCCAAGGCCGTTGGTCAACAGCCACAACCACAGCATCACCAGCCAGCTGTCGCATCCAACCGAGCCGCCGTCTGTGAAGTCGTCCACGACCACGCAAGTCTCGCAGACGATCGGCCAGGTCGCTATAGACAGCTCGGAGACCGCGAAGAACGTGGTCGGTCTTCAGCAGTCGCCGCTGTCCCAGCAGCCTATACCCTATCCTCCTCAACAGTTCCATCATCCTCATATACCTGTCTCCCATGTCCCTGGGCTGTACAAGCCGCCGCACTTCTCCTCTGCGTCCTCCCATCAGCAGCAACATCATCCTCAGGGGAAGATCAACGTTCCCAGTTTGGCCACCAATGGGAGCAGCAGCGGCAGCAGCAGCGTCGGAGGCAGCGGCAGCGGGACGAGCGTCACCAGCTCGAACTGCACGAGACAGAGTTCCCATCATGCCGCCGGCGAATCGAGTCCCGCCACCACAATGGCGTCCTCCCAGAGGTCCGAGAACGTAGTGATGAACGCGAACTGCGTCGCCGAGAAGACCGTTTCCGGGAGTTTGAGTTACAACGGCAGCAACAGCGTGGCCCCTGGGAGCAAGGTCTCGAGCCACTCGCACCAGAAGAGCAACGGGGACAACAGCCATCAAGCCGCGGCGACCCCGAAGGTCGACGCGAAGGTGAACTCCTCCTACTGCGAGAAGATGATCGAGAAGCCCGGATCGCAGGCCAGCCAGAATCATTCGGGGAAGAATCACTCGATCGAGAAACCTTTGGTCCCCCATTCGAGCTACGATCAGGGGAAGGGACCCCCTCCTATCTTCCAGCCGGAGGTGTTCCCGCCCCCAGCCGAGAAGGAGATCAAGCCCGAGATCGTCGTCGAGCCAGCGAACAATCCGCAGACGAGCGATCTATCGAGCAACAACGTTTTGTCCACATTATCGTTTCAACCGAGTTTTAAGTTCAGCGTGAACGAGATCGCGCAGAAGCCGATCGACACCAGCCAGCTGATGCAGAGCATCAAGTCCGAGGAGGTTCTCCGGACCTGTCAGAACGTGTCGAACGTTCTGCTGCAGATACCGAAGTACCAGGAGAAGCTGTTGAACTTCTCGAACGAGCTGAAGACCGCCGCCGCATTTTGTTTCACCGACAAGTGCAATAATTTGACTGAGATTTCCGTGAAGTGCGAGCCACCGGTGCTGAACGTGCCCGACCTGAGCAAGGCTCTAGTCAAACAGGATGTCGCCGTTCAACCGTGCGACAAGTCCACGTCGTCGTCTTCTTTCCTTGTACCTGAGAAGCCGAAGGAGCTCACGTCCTCGTTGGACCTGGCCGAGAGGCGGCGGAAACGCAAACGCGAGAGGAACGCGAGCCTGGTGTGTAGCTCGGACTCCGAGGGCGAGGAGGAGATCAAGGACGTCGATCTATGGATCACCAAGGGACCGCCCGCCAAGCTACAGTATTCCGATCAGAAGCTCGCGTTCCTCGCCATGTTCGGATTGACCACTCTCAGCACGCGAAACGGTGAGCTCGCCTAACCGACTCCTCCTTCATCCCTTACTGTCGCCTACAGTGGTGTTCGAATCAATGTAGACACACCAGTATTCTTAATGTCTTAGTTCTTGAACGTTGGCAACGTGACTGTGGCAGTGGCAGCGGCCATTTTGTTGTACGTTTGATGAACTAGTCTGTGCTGACCTGTTGAGAGGTATTGACTTGTCGTTAGTGGATAAGTCTGTAACAAATAATTTGTGATCCCAAGTCTAACCCGAACGACACGGCGATACCTCTGTGTCAGTGGCAGCGGCCATTTTGTTGTACGTTTGATGAACTAGTCTCTACTGACTTGTTGAGAGGTATTGACGTGTTGTTAGTGGATAAGTCTCTAACAAATAATTTGTAATCCCAAACCAAAACCTAACTACACGGCGATACCTCTCAACAGGTCAGCACGGACATTACTTCATGAAACGTACAACAAGATGGCCGCTACCACTGACATAGTCATGTTCTCAATTTTAACACTTTACCGACCGGTACCGGTTGAATATCCTACACACTTCTTACCGATCATTCGACCACAAATACTTCCCTGACACCGGCTCTGTTTCGGTTGTCGTGTCAACCAATTAAGGGTAACCAGATTTAGTAGACTAACAAACTAATAAACTAGTAAATTAACAGGCTACCGGTCGGTAAAGTGTTAAGAAGCTACTGAGACATTAAAAATACTGGTGTGTTCGCACTGATTCGCACACTACTGAACATCATAACATCAAAAGAAATAACGTCACAGTTTTAAACAGCAACATGTATAGAACTAATTTTATTTTCTTCAAGTAAAATGGTAAACATGTTGCAGAGATGGAGCTTTGCAAGGTGGAGAAGAGGTACAAACTGAACCCGGACCCGCCGGACGTACCTTCGGAAGGGGAACCGATCGTCGAGTCAGTCTTGCCGATACCGCGCGACCATCCGGACGCGTTGCTTCACACGGCGGACTTCGAGCCGAAAGTTGGTTTCCTGAAGACCATAGGACTCGATGTGATGCCTCCGAGCAGAAGAGACGGTAAGCGAACACCGCGATACTCTGTTTTCTCTTTTCTTTGCATTTTCTCTCAACCAAATTCGAAAAAAGATTAACGATTGAACGTGAAACATTTCAGAGGCAGAGGTAACGTGGCAGTACGTCCTTCAGGACCGCAAGAAGCGGAAGAGCACGAACACCGTGACAGCGTACTGCGAGAGGATCGCCAAGGCTTACTCGATGAACCCGCCAATGTTACCGAAACCGCCGCAGAAGATGAGACTGTTGGACCGGGTGAAAGTGAAGCACGTTCCTGAACGGCCGCCGCCTCTGCCGCCTTTGGTTCCGAACATAGTCCCGATGTGCTATCCCGTGTTACCTGTGCCCGGCGAGAACGGCGTGAAACAACACTGCAAGGTCGTCGACGTCAAGATCATCGACGACGCCGCCGACGAGAACCTCGCCGGAAAACGAGAGAGACCCAAGTGGAACGGAATCGAGGACATTCTGCTCGCCTACAGAGAGTATTCCAAAGGTACGCAGTTCGAAACTGTCCGAAACGGTTCGAGAGTCCACCGAGAAAAGGGGGAAGGAAAGAGTGTACTTCGGCACCCCCTCGTTTGCTGCTACAGCATGCCTAAAGTAAATTATTTTTCTCCATCGTTGATAGTCGATTCACAATTGAGAAAAAATTGCACAAGCTACTGCT
Source organism: Halictus ligatus (assembly GCA_028454255.1). NCBI lineage: Eukaryota > Metazoa > Arthropoda > Insecta > Hymenoptera > Halictidae > Halictus > Halictus ligatus. Next base: position 5,258,043 of record CM052142.1, on the reverse strand, counting down.
AGTATATAGCTATTTTTACCATATTGTTTCACCTAAGTGCCTCGAATAGTAATCGAGAAAAAAATTGTTGACGGTGGTCCGAAATTTGTTAGAATTGATATATTCCCCCTTCTTACTGTGGACCGATTGCGTCTCGTAGAAGTGTGATTCTAATTTGTCCCGGTGTGTCGTTTCAGAGAAAACGCTGGAGAAAAGAATTTTGACGAGCGAGACATCAAGGCTGGCAGCTCAGTCGAACAGCTTGCGTTCAGAGACGATCCAGCTGGAACGAAGGATATACGAGCTCCTGTCGGCGAAAACCGCCCTGGATTCGGAGAGGCGGGTGCTCGGCGAGAAAATCGAAAGGATCAACGCACTTGTTAGGAACCTTAGGTAGCGACGCGTAACGCACAACACGGAAACTCATTCATCTGTGATATTATCAAAGGGTTAAGGGTCGTTAGCATACAACGCAGTACCGATTATAAAAACTTTCTATTTTTAGGGCGAGCGAGACGCTCGCGCGATTGCAAGGGAAGTTTTATTGACCAAATGTACAACCAAGCCTTTCGTATTCTTTGCGACTAAGTATAATATTACTCGTTATATACAAGCATAACAGATGCCCCACGGCAGAGAGGGAGAGAAAGAGACAGAGAGAAAGAGAGATAGACACACGCTACCATACACACAGAAACACAGTACTTCGAACACCGCTCGTCGGAGGTGACCATGCGTACACACGGTCATCCTCCTTTTGTTGTGTCCTTTGGGAATAATAAACGAAAGCCATATCAGCCGTACGCGAACACGTGTAAGTGATTGTTTGTACAAAAAATTCTATTGCAAATAACATATACAATTGTACGTGGCACTTCTCGGCTATCTAACGTGGAAGTGGGTAATAAAGATTTTCTAGTTCGATCTAACGGCTCTTAGACCCTGAACTATAAATAATTGTAATTTGTATCATAATATTTTAATGAGAAATAGACAAATCGTATAACTTATTTTATTCTGCGTAATGTGGACTTTATGTGAGATGAACTTGGAACAATGATATTGTCGTAATTTGTACACGAGTCGAGATCGTTGAATATCAACCGACCTACGAATGAGGGGACGATCAGAGAACAAAAAAAAAAGAAAAGAAATATGAACAGAAAAGAAGGGATTGACATTCACCGAATAATATATTTAATCAGGTTCAGTGATAATCGGGAGAGAGAGATAGAGAGAGAGACAGAGAGAACGTTACTCCGACGTATACAGACTGTGACCTCTTTTTCTTTTTCATTTTTGCATCCACGTAAACGACGGTGTATGCGAGCGAGAGAGAGAGAGAGCGAGAGAGAGAGAGAGAGAGAGAGAGAGAGAGAGAGCTCTGTGTCGATGCACATCATTCGAACGTATGCCAGACTGCGATTCACGATCAATTCGAGAATAGAAAACAAAAAAACCGGGGGAAAAGAAACTAACGAAACGAAATTGTAGAACTAGAACGATTATTTTTAACTTAAACGATATTTCGAGATAGAGATAACTCTAGTCTACGGACATTCGTAGAATACGGGGAAAACTCACGGCTGATCCGACCTCGACGAGGAGGTCGGGTCAGCGACTGACACTTCCTTTCGATGTCCACTGTTCACGACAATGAACGCAAAGGCCAGTGAAATACACACGAGAAAATTAATGTAATAACAGCAGTGAGGTACTTATACAGTATAGGTAAAGTGACTTAATTTAAAAAAAAAAAACGAAAGAGAAGAGAACAAACAAAAACGTGAGAGAGAGAGAGACATCGCGCGAGCACATTCCACGTGAGAAAACATTGCTTGTCACCCGACCTCCAACATTCCACACGTTCGAAACCGTAATCGAATCGCAAAACGATAATCGAGTACGAATAAAATTCGTATTATTGAAACGATGTATTTTGTTTCTTTTTTTTCGCTTTTTTTTTGTCTTACATTCAATCGAATCAGCGCTATGCTAATTTTCTTTTTCTCTTTTTTTTTTATTAGCATCCTTGTACTTGTATCTCACTCTGCTCTCTGAGTGCATTCTTCAATGATTTATTATTCGTACAGAACACCTCCAATATGTATGATAGAGAAAACCATTTATAATTTCATTGTTTTGTTCATTGAGTGCCTAACGTTATCCTACATTTGTAAATATCATTATTTTTATGTATTGTATAACAAGAAGGGGCCGCAAAGTATTTTTGTCGGTCCCGATCTGGCCAAAACAAGAGCCTAGGAGTAAATTGTTGAAAATATGAATTTCTGCCGTGTGTTCATTCGTTCCTTCATTCTCCCCAAGTACATGTACATTCGTTTGCATTTGTGTAATCATGATTAGACCTCAGCATTTTTCATATCCCTTATTAGAAAAATCTTTTTAATTTTCCACGACTGGCACGAATAATTCTTGCCGCTGTCCGTATTCGAATCAATGAATATTCCGGCAAGAATTATTTGCTCCGATTAAACCTTCGTACAGCGCCATTACACGTAGTGGCAAAACGCTCAAACTGGTAGGCGACGTTACCGACTGCTATCCTTCCCTAGTGGCGCCACCTGACATGAAATTAGCATACTAATTGGCTTGCAGCTTGAACCGTATGTCACACATGGTACTCGAGTCTAATCACCGTTTCCTAAGATAGTACCAGTCGATTCTGAGGAGTCTCCAGTAGCACCCAAAGGGCCTCGGACTTTAACTTCATCCTTTTAATTTCATGCCTGCTATTTTCATTATGCTTTGTGTAATATCTTTATCTTTGCAATAAAGTTTTGTACAACAACTATTGCGCAGTAAAAAATTATTTTACCTTCTTTACTCTTCCGAAGGACCCTGATAACTATATTCTTCAATCACAATAAGTTACTAATTATGTCTCTAAAGATACGACTAGTTATTAATTAGGTCTCTCAACATGTTTATAGCAATTTTCACTGTTACTGATATTGTCAAGCACTGCTACGGCTATTTTGCAACCGTAAGAGGTAGAATGAACCTTCGTGCATCTCTCCAAAAAATGTTGGGCCGTAATTTGCGTTAATTAATTATTTATTAATGATTTTCTGAAATGTTGTTCATTTCTCAATTTTCGCGCAAATGATACATGCCGCAAATGCTATAAGATACAGTGTAAATTCGGCAAGATTCATTTGTTGTGACTAAACCTCCGTACAGCGCCAATTCGTGCAGCGGCAAAACGCCCAAACTGTTAGCCAGTTAACAGAGAAGTTACCGACAGAAGGGAAACGTCGCGATGGTAATGTCGCATTTCTAGAAATAGCTTATCGACGGGCACCATAACACTGCTGCCACCTGGCGGAGATGGACATACTAAAGACTCTATTACCGACCATAGAAATAGAAGTGAAGTTACCATCACAGCGCCTCTGTCGGTAACTCTACTGTTAACTGGCTAACAGTTTGGGCGTTTTGCCGCCGCACGAATTGGCGCTGTACGGAGGTTTAGTAAGATCAAATGAATCTTGCCGGATTTAACCTTGTTCCTTATAGTAAATACGGCAAGAATCATTCGTGCGAAAATGAAGAAATGAACAACAGTTCAGGAAATAATTTATAACTAATTAATGAATATTAATTCTGGTCTAAATTTTTTTGGAGAGGTGCACGAAGGTTCGTTCTAGCTATTTCTGCTAAGAATATAAATTAATTAACCCTTGAAGGTTCCAATAATTCGTATAAATTATGAAAAACAAATCATCCTCGAAAGAAGAAGGACAGAGTAAGGGTGTATAAATTATTATCAAAAAAGTAGAGCACGCGTGGCAATTCGTGGAAGAAAAATTACTTGGAAAAACAGTTAAAGGACTGTTTAACAACATCCCTGACAAAAGGGATTTCTATCGACCGTCAAACACCTAGAAAAAAGACACGAATATCAAGAGAGATCTACGGGCGCAGTGAAACACGTTCCATCGTGGAAATTATAGACTTTATTTTTAGAATATTCTGAATATCATAAAACAACGTAAACATTCACAACAAATGGGAATAGGGCGTTATTTATAATAGTAATAATAATAAATGTCGTTACGTTATCGTAATAATTAATTGTTATGAATATGTCATCACGACGTGTTTATAATTATGTATAAGTAAGATCATTTATTTCACTTCATCGTTAGCAATTATCCCATAATATCATATCTCGTCGTATCTCCGTTCCTCGTTTCATTTTCTCGCCTCCTATTTTGTTCACCGATGATAATCGTTAATAATAATAACAGCGGTGATATCGGTGTGTCAATTTATGAGTATGTGTGTGTATGTCTGTGTGTAGTAAATGTTCAATCGTAACGATCACAATCATAGTGACAATGATTAATGACCAGTAGTAAGAATAATAACAATGAGAATAATAATAATAATCATCATCATCGTAATCGCCGTAGTCCATCGTAAATGTATTTATACGTATGCTCGTCATGTATATGTATATATAAACAAATATAATTACGCTTATCTCGTAAGAAGGGATCGAGAGGGAAAGAGGAAGAAAGGGAGAGAGAGAGAGCGAGAGAGAGACAGAGAGTTAGAGAGAGAGAGAAAGAAAGAAAGAAAGAAAGAGAGAGAGAGAGAGAGAGAGAGAGAGAGAGAGAGAGTATCTTCGCGATTACATGGCGCTAAAACAATGCGTACCGCGTTATCACGGTCCTAATTAATTCATCATCGTTCTTTTCCTACTGTCCCTTTCATCGTCCCGTTTCTCAGTTCGTTTCCCTTCAATCGGATTTCTCGTTTTTAATCATGTTTCGTCGTTCCCGCCCCGAGAAAAATCGTACAGTCGAAGGTAGTTCTTAGGTGGTAAAATCTCGCGTAATAGTAAATGTAGATAAATAGTAAACGTGCGTATGTACAGGTTTATCGTTGAATGCCACTCCCCGAATGCAGTTTCACGCAATCTCGCGGAATTAGAGAAGTTCGATTATACGATTCGTGCAGCGTTTCCGGTTCCACTAATTACCCCATCCCCTCCCTCCCCCAGTCGATCATCCGAACAAATTTTCTCGGTCCTCGAACGACACACACGCCAAGGCCACGATTCCCCTGGAAAATTTTTGTTCAAACTTCGCGCCGTTCCCCCGGCTCCTTGAATTCTGTCGCGATCCGGACACAATTGTACAAAATTACGGAAATTAATGAGACTCGAGGACTGCAACGAATCGGTTTATCGTCCTGTCTGCAACTTAATTGACACTCTAGAGCAGGGTTGGGAAATTTTGTCTGAATCGAGACGCAAGACCTTACCGTGACAGTTGCCGTGGGCCAACGAGGACGCGTGTTGCCAGATCAAGACTTGTTCCCCCACTCTAATTTCCCCACCCCACCGTGCTATTCCCCAGGCATTCCCCCGGTCACGTGACGCGTTTCGCCTCTGACGAGCGTACTCCGGTAGTGGTCGAGAGAGAGAGAGAGAGGGTAATTTTCCCTCCTTGATTCATGATCCCTTCTCTCACCGACAACACTGGTGCGCGCTGCCATGAGCGTTGGTGGGGAGAAGCAAGCGCTTGAGGGGCCCCTACCGTTCCCATCGCTGTTCTACAGCCTGGAACGGCGCCTCTTCGTTTTAGAAAATCTCACGACCCCCTCGAAAAACCTATGAAAATTTACTGAGAGACACTTCGAACCACGTAGTTCGACGCTACGAAATTGAAGCGCTCGAATCGAACGGAATCTTGCAATTATCTCGGGTTAGATCAGGGTATAGAAGACTCTATATCACTGCGGAGACCTCGCTGTGTCGTCATGAAAATCCTACTATTCGAATGCCATGTATTGTTTCCATTCCAGTGAATGCTCGATATAAGTCAACAACACGAATCTTGCCAGCGACGTGTATCGTCAAGGACACATACCCGAGCTGTGTTATGTTTACACTCCGAGGCCTCTCGTTCTTCGGGGCCTTTCGCGGTAGTGGGGATAATTCCGCGACGTTTATCATCCAGGCGTTGGCGACATGTATAGAAAAATCACTGCAAATATTTTTCAAAGAGCAACAGCTAACTGGTTAAGGGTTGATCGCAGCAATCGGTAGCTGTGATGGACAATTTCCACCGTGCGTGTTCGGGGACGAGATCCACGGTTCGGAGGGTGGTTCGCGGGCATCGAAGGGTTGTTGTGCGTAGGCCCGATCGATCGAGCCCCGCGGACACGGAGAATTGCAACGAACGCGAATCGCGACATCCGGTGACGTGCGCGGCCAACAAGAAACTTTCATCTCTCGCGGAATCGTGTCGGTGTGCGTGCGGTCGCGACGCATCGTCCGAGGAACGACCCCCTCCCCCCTCCCCTACCCCTCTATTCCCCCTTACCTTTCCTCCTCGTCCCCCCGACGCCGACGTCCCCCCCCCCCCCCCCCCCCCACCCCGGCAAAAATCGTAAAATCGATTCGGCGACGGAAATTCCCGCCTTTTCTCGAGAGGAGATACTTTCAAAATGTGTCTAAGCCTTCCGTCGCCTTCCGGTTTCCCCCTATATACAGTGTGTGAGTGTGTGTGCGTGTATAATGGCGAAAATTTCCCCGCGGACTTTTGATTTCTCAGGGATCCGGAAAATTCTCTAGAATATTGCTCTTCTCGAACGGGATCGGTCCTCCGTCGATCGGGAAACCTTTTGCGCCACTGTTTTCGCGCGATGTCCGAGTTGATAAACAAACAAATTAATAATTGTCTTGTCTTCAACGGTGGACGAACTCTGGTCCGACCTCCGTACGTGACAGAAACATAAATAACCCGCATAAAACTGACGCAATTTACTCGTATATTACCCGAATGAATTTATTAAGTAATTTATCGAATATAAATAAATTTGGTAAAACATATTTTCGATAATGTTATTTCCAGCGGCAGAGCAAATCTGTTTCCAATCATCACAAACATTAAAATGTTTAAAAAATCGCTTCGCGTGATCCCGGGTAGGAAATTATAGGCAACAGATTGTTTAAGAAATTATTAAAACGCATCGGGGACCGGGATCCACGGGGTCTTGTAAACCGTAAAATAATCTGTATAAACGTAAATTCGCATAAAGAACACCGGTAGTCTCACCGCGATAACTATGCGTGTGGTGTGTTTGTGTGCCTGATTCACCGCTTCTCCATCTCTGTGTGTGTATATATATATATATTTATATATTATTTATGTAAATATTGATATAAAAAGATGAGAATGCACGGAACGTAATTCGGTATGCCATACTTACTATATGCGCATATATACATGTATAGAACCGCCTGTAAAGTCGCGTGTCGCGATAGTCCAGCGCCATTTTCCGGGCGCCATTTTTTTTTTTCTTGGATCGTACGCGTCGATCGGACTGTTGTTTTCTCCGTCGATCGAAGTCCCAGATCATTTTCGTTTCTCGTTTTCCAGCGGGGATCAACAGAAATCCGTTTCGAACTGGACCGCGGATCTTGACGCGCTTATGGCACTAATAAAATCAGGATTTACCTGCCATTCATCGTGCGCACGCAATTATGAAAGCAAGTAGAAAACATGAATAAAACTGATCATAACTTACCGATAAATAAACTAGTACCGATGTTCGTGAACGAAATGTACAGATCAGATTTTGATTTTATTATTTTATCTCTGTGGACAAAAAAACATTTTTTGCAGTAAATTCTTTATTCCGTGTAAAACAATTCCGGAATGTATAGTAATTTGCATAAAGATCCGCAGTCTACTCGCAATAATGAACGATGACGCGCGGTAAGATCGTCGGCGAAGGTGAACGACAATATGGCGGACAGAATGGTCGGAGTTGCTGGAAAGTGACTGGAGGATTGCGCACCTTTATGCAATCGTTTGCGTTATTTATTCAGAACGATTCGAATCCCTTTCCCGACCCTCGCACGCGAACGAAAAATCTCTGGACACCGAACAAACAAAATGGAGTCTCGAGAGAGGGAGTTTAAAATGTGGTCTTTAGAATCTGTAATTACTAGACTGCGGATTTTACGCTGACTGAAAAACGAATTTTATGCTGACAAACATCGAATTTCATGCCGACGGAAAGTATAAACTGAAAAGACAATAGATGGACAAAGATAGTGTTTCCAAGATGGTTGAAATAGACTCCGGTTAGGTCAGCGTGAAAGTTCGCGGCCGATTCGTTTCTCGTGTTTCAACGCGGAAATCGATCGCGAACTTTCGCGCCAACGCATTTTCCATTCTCCTTCTGTTTTTTACAATTGACTTGGACAATGTTTATTTCGCGTAAGGATCCGTCGTCCAGTAATTACAAAGAGAAACGCATCATCGCCATCCGATCTTTACATAGTCGATCGACGTCTTACGCAATATGTTTCGAGGGTGAGAGATCGTGCGAACGACAAGCACAAGGATCCGCAGTCCAGCGATTAGTATTACGGCGAAAAGAGAACCGAAATGACGTATATAGAATAACAGTCTCGTGCAATGATTAATAACGATTCCACTTTATTCTTAGCTCAACGGGATGATACTTAATCGATCGATATATCACATCCGCGATCCGGTCGCGCCTCCACCGGAAGCAGCTTGGAAAAAGATCGACAATACAATATGGCTGCTTCCGGTCCGATCGAGGCGTACGACTATATATATATTTATATATATATATATGTATATTCGTTCCTTGAATATATCGTATTTTTTTCTGTTTTTCTTTTCTCTCTCTCGTGAGATACAGATCGTCGCCGCGATCTATAGATCGCTGTGACAACACGTCGCGCGCGCACGCGCGGGCGGACAGAAATAGAAAGAGTTACAAAGAGAGATAGAGAAAAAGAGTGCGCGTCTGAAAAATGTAGATAAAATGGTAAAATCGCTCGTCGGCGTTCTCTTGCTCGCGTCACGGAGGGACAATAGTGTGTGTCTCGAACGAGTTCAGTATCTTTTTGTTTTGTTTAACAATCTAAGAGATCAGTAGCCCGCAAAGGGTACAACGATCGATCGATCCTCCGGTGTCTCTTCGCGCGCACACGTTCTTCGCGTCGTCCACGTTTCCGTTTTCCACTGTTCCCCTCCCTCCCCAACCCTCCGCTACTCTTTCCCTCCACCCCCAACATTAATCGCATTATAAAAAGACAACGAACGTTTTAAGAATCTCTCCACCGGCTCACCCCCCGTTGATTCACATATAAAATCTAGAATACAAGTTTTCTAGAGCGTCCCTTTTTTTTTCTTCGTTTTGCTATTGAGTAAAATATTGCTATTGAGGAAGGTTTACTTTCTCTCTCTCTCTCTCTCTCTCTCTCTCTCTCTCTCTCTCTCGGGGCAAGCGTCGTTTTTCACTCTTTGTCTCTCTCTTTCTTTCTCTCTCAGGATTCTCGAAAAAATCCCGGTCGCGTGATTTCATTCTTCTCTCTCTCTCTCTCTCTCTCTCTCTCTCTCTCTCTCTCTCTCTAAGTTCTCTCGCAAGGACGACCAAGGATCGATCGATCCCGGCGCTCGAGAGCCGGTGGACACGCACGTAAGTCTAAGAGAAAGGCTTTGGGTTTCGACCCAATCGTAAGTTTAACGATATACACGCTTCTACAAGTATTATACAGCTCCTCGCCTCCTCGTCGCCGGTCCTAGCGACGCCATTGCCAAGATCTTCGACCTCGAAGATCCCTCGGACGCTTCGATGGATCTGTTGGATCGTCGTGGCGACGACGATTGCGGATCTTTGCCCATTTATAGCAGGCACAGATTTTTAGGATACGAGAAAACATGTCCGGGCAACAAGGAATGACATGCGCTGACAATAAGGAATTTTCTGATTGATCTACGCAGCTTACTGATCCTGGTTTTTGTAAAATAACCCATCAAATTCTAACCATTCTAACTCCATCAGAAGTGTGCATCTTGCCAACAGAAAGTTCTAAGAGAAACTAGAAATGTTTAGTCTTCTTTTTAATCATTGCGGTTCGTTGACTAGGTGTCGCCAGATCAAGACCTGTTCCCCCACTCTAATTCCCTTTCCACCGCGATATACCCCACGGCCGGGTCACGTGACACGGCCCAGTTACGTATAAATCCGGGCTGGCAGAGAGAGAGAGCAACATTTCCCCTCAATCCCTGCTTCCCTCCCCTCATCTGAAGACCCTGGTCGCCAGATCAAGAATTGTTCCCCCACTCTAATTCCCTTTCCACTGCGCTATTCCTCACGCTTCCCCCTGTCGTGTATTATCCCGATTATGGCAGAAAGGGGGTAACTTTTTCCGCTCAATTGGTGCTTCCTCCCCTCATCTGGCGACACTGTCCGCCAGATCTAGGGTTGTTCCCCCACTCTAATTTCCCTTTCCACCGCGATGTTCCCCACGCTTCCCCCACGGCCGGGTCACGTGACACGGTTCATCTCTGTCGTGTATTATCCCGATGATAGCAGAGAGAGGGGGTAACTTTTTCCCCTCAATTGATGCTCCCTTCTCTCATCTGGCGACACTGCGTAGACTTCGAGGTAAGACGCACACTAGCTTTCAAGAAAAATGGCGATTCAAAATCGGATTAGTCGAATACAAACCTAATGATTTTACAAATTTTCATTTCACTCGTCACTCTAGCCATAAATGCACGAAATCCGCAGTCTAACCGGAAGATAACCGATTCGAAGGATCCACACGCTGGTTCGAAGGATTTGCGCGTTCGTTCGAAGGATCTACGCCCCGCAATGGCGGCGCGAGGATCGTCAGGATCCGTCGTTACGAAAGCAAAACGGCTCGGGACGATCGCGTCCTCCTGCCACCCGAGGACAATTTATCCCGAAAGGACACGATCGCCGAAGGATGATCCTGATCGACGATCCTGAAGAACTTCGCCGACTCTCCAGGAATTGATAAATGTTGACGAAGCCACAGGATCCATCCTGCCCGGGGATCGTAGAAGATCCCGCGGGGGTGATCCGAGCCGGGTCGATAACTTACCGACGATCGATCGTGACTTTTTCTCGCCTATCTAAAGAGATTTCTACGACACGATACACGTTGGGATCGAGACACCCGCGCAGATATATGTACAATGTTACGAGGCGGCTGCACGGGGACGCACGAGGGCACACGTTTTCGAATCTGTATTTTTTTTCTCTCTGTAGGTATTTTCAATAACCTCGACGCCTGGAACACGGCTTCCCGGTTGGCACGGATGCGAGGCGGGAAGCCCTGCTTCCGGGGATTTCTCGATCTGTAGGATCTTTACGCGACCTTGCGGATTTTCTGGTCCGTGTCGGAGATCGGGAGAGCCTTCGATGCGTTCTGGCTGAAGCATGGAACTTTGTTTAAAAAACTAGGAATAAATTATTCCAGTATCGTCACAAGAGATTCTACAATTGATCGAATAGGTGTCCTTTTGCCTCCAATGTTAGTACTCGGTTTACGGAATTCGTCGAATTCTAATATTTTTAATTCGCGATCACTGGAATTGTAAAATTCCATTTCAATAATTCAACAAATTTATTCTTTTGCGTGTATATTCTAAAAACTTCGGTTCCCTGCTTCCAACGTTAGTACCCAGTTTACGGGACTCGTGGGGTTCTAAAATTTTGCATTTGCGATCAGTGAGCGTGTCAAATTCGAGTTGACTTATCAAATAAATTCATTTCTTTGTAGTGTATATTCTAAAAATGTCAGTTCTTTGCTTCCAAAGTTAGTACTCCGTTCACGGGACTCGTCTGGTCCTAACATTTTTAATTCGCGATCACTGGAATTGTAAAATTCTGTTTCAATTATTCAACAAATTTATTTCTTCGGATGCATACTCTAAAAATTACGGTAGATCCGTTCCTGTTATTTTTCTGATAATAATGTCGAAAGTCGTCGCTTTCAGTGCTCCGCAAACCTGGTGTAGATAAACTGAAGAAAAATTGCATCACGCGTAAAGATCCTCGCGGCGCGACACCTCGGATTGCAACTGAAGATACTAGATGAGCCCGGATGAGCCCGAACAAGACCGAATACGAATATAGGATCTCGGTGCAAACGGCGTCCCGAGAATGGAGCTCCGTGGCCCTCGTGGCGGCGTGCAGCTAAAATGGTGTAACACCATCATCGCAATGACAGCGGAACGGCGGTAACAGGTAATATACGGGATTGTATATTAGCTTTACCGGAGACTCTCATACGCACACGTTCTCTCACTTCGACGTGCTCACTCCGCCGCGATCGTGTTCTGCAGGGATGGGTAAAATATTGTTCTCGACAGCCGTGACAGGTCCGCGGCATCCCCAGTTGCACGACTCTGTCGATAAAATTCGTTCTCCGACGTCGAACGGTCTCCCTCGACATCGCGGTGTCCTAACAGGACGCGTCCATTCCCGAAGGACGCCCCGTTGAAGAATTCGCTTCCATTCGGGAGAAAAATCGTGAAGCACGGGCGAGATTAAAATATTCAGGTGACCTCGATTGATCGGGCGACTGTGAACCTTGGCGTCATTCTTTAGACAATGATATTTTCTCTTCGAAGGAAACTGATTTAGTGTCTGGCGAAACGACGGGCAGATTTGGTGCGTTAGGTCAACGAGAAAATTCGTGCCCGATTCCTCGTTGAATTATCATATATTTAATTATTGAGATTATATACCGATGCCACCATTATTCCATAAATTTACTTCGTTGGGCATATATTGTGAAAAGAATGCGAGAAATTTGGATAGATTCATTCTTATTATTTTACTATAAAATAATGTGGAATGGTCACTTTTAGTGCTCCATATTGTGAAAAGAATGGCTAAAAATTTGGATAGATCCATTCTTATTATTTTGTTATAAAATAACGTGAAATGGTCACTTTTAGTGCTCCATGTTGTAAGAAGAGTGGCTAAAAATTTGGATGGACCCATTCTTATTATTTTACTATAAAATAATGTGAAGTGGTCGCTTTTAGTGCTCCATATTGTGAAAAGAATGGCTAAAAATTTGGATAGATCCATTTTTATTATTTTGTTATAAAATAACGTGAAATGGTCACTTTTAGTGCTCCATGTTGTAAGAAGAGTGGCTAAAAATTTTGATGGACCCATTCTTATTATTTTACTATAAAATAATGTGAAATGGTCGCTTCTAGTGCTCCATATTGTGAAAAGAATGGCTAAAAATTTGGATAGATCCATTCTTATTATTTTGTTATAAAATAACGTGAAATGGTCACTTTTAGTGCTCCATGTTGTAAGAAGAGTGGCTAAAAATTTGGATGGACCCATTCTTATTATTTTACTATAAAATAATGTGAAATGGTCGCTTTTAGTGCTCCATATTGTGAAAAGAATGGCTAAAAATTTGGATAGATCCATTTTTATTATTTTGTTATAAAATAACGTGAAATGGTCACTTTTAGTGCTCCATATTGTCACAAGTGTGGCTAAAAATTTTGATGGACCCATTCTTATTATTTTACTATAAAATAATGTGAAATGGTCGCTTCTAGTGCTCCGTGAGCCTAGTGTTGAAGGGCAATCGGACAGGAATTTTACCTCTGAATTAACATTTAGGATGAACGTTTCGAAAGAACACCCTGCGGCCGACCAGTCGAAGGTCGAAACTAGAAAATATGCACTACGACGCGATTTGTTCGATATACATTTTATTCGATAAAATTGTACGGCTCGTTCGACGACGATCGTCAGGGTTTTTTTCTCTGGTTCGCGTCAACTGTGGATGATCGGCCGTGTTTCGTATAGCGTTTTGTTCGATGATGATGATGCTCGCAACTCGATTTTACCCAGCCCCGGATTCCCTGTTCCGCAGCACCAACAAACGGTGTCAAACGGCGGCGGCGCCGGTGTGTAACGTCGTCGCTGTACGGCAACGAGAAGAATGATTATTTTTAATTAGTGGTAATCAGAAGTACGGACACGAATCGGCGTGACAATCGATAATTAAAAAGGTAAGTAAGAATAAACCGGTGGTATCCACACGTACGACCGTGATATTTAATCGATAAGAATAATAATCGTTAATTAACGCTATATCATCACGCACGTGCGTGTACACGTGTGTATGTGCGTGGCCGAACACACCACCGTACGCAACACACACACATTCAATTTTTTCTTTCTTTCTTTCTTTTCTTTTCTCTCTCTTTCTCGCGTTGTACGGACACGTGTACACGCGCATACACACAATATATTTATATTATTTATAATATGTTATTATTTATAGATGTATATCATGTATTTCATTATTATTTAACACATTCTTTTGTACAAGTAAATCAATTAAGAATAAGTACAACTTGGTAGCAAAGAGAGATAGAATTATTATTTCACTGTATATCCTTTTTTTTTTGTTTGTTTGTTTGTTTCTTTATCATAGTGAGAAGAGAGAGAGATATATATATATAATAATTTGTTTTTTTTCCTTCCTCCTGTGTGTATATATATATATATGTGTATGTATATATATATATATATTTCTTATTTAATTCATTTTTCCTCCATTTTTATAATAATATTCTTTTTCTCAATTATCTTTATTATGTTTCAGACCGTAATTCTTTTACACTGCCGCCGGAACGCGATTCGGCCGCCGGAAGTGGCCCTTAATCGACTACTACCCCTGTCCTTCTACCCAACTCCCCTCTGACCTTCCTTTCTCCTTTTTGTTGTTTATTTGTTGCTATACCACGTCCCGCTATACGATTAGCCCCGGTGACATGGCGTTTCGTCGACACGAACCAGCTGACAAAACTGTTTTCCCCATTATTATTTATTTGCGCAAACGAAATGGACAGAAAATTTCGGGAACCGCCGGGCATTTTGTTAAAAACAAGATAGATAACTATTTTAGCCTAGACAGACAATTTTACGCGTTCATATAGAATATGGATAAGTAGAAAATGAAGTGATAAAAACGATAAACGAATTTAAATATTTTTTTAGAGATCAGACTGCAGATTTTATGGATTTATGACAAAATTAGTAACGTGAGATATAAAATAGTTGAAAGATTTAAAATATATAAAAACATATATATTTTTAATCTATCAAAATAATTGAAAGACTAATAATTGAAGGATTATTCTATTTGATTTCGGTTACTTGCAGTTGACGAAGATAACTTTTGCATACGGAACTGCAATCGAGTTACCAGCCTAGGAGAGTTATTAGAAAAAAAAAGAAATAATTTTCTAGTAATCCTGATAAATATCCCGATTATCAGTCTGGATTAATCGAGATTAATCGTCAAACAGGAGCGTGCCATTCGAAACACCGTGCCTCGACCGCCTCGGTCCCAAAACCGTTTTCGTCGCCTCCACTTCCGCTCTCGATTGGCCTTTTCAAATTGCAATTGGCTAGAAAAAAAGACGAAAAAAACCCAGCAAAACCGACTAAAAAATCTGCTCCAAATGATTTTCTCGTTTAGCGGTACGATCGCTAGGAATCGTTACAGGGTTACCGGTTCCGGTGAGAGAAATCAGCGCGCCGGAAACCGCGGCAGATTCAAAAGCAGAAAATGGAGAACAGTCCGACTCGTGCTTGAAAATCACTCGGGGAAAAAGCAAAGCTGAACGCGATCGTGAAGGCTCGACTGGGTTCGGGATTGGAGAAGGGCCACGACGGGGCCGGCCATCTTGAGAGCGCAGACCGGAAGTCCTCGAGGTCCCGGCGGAACGAGAATCTCTCAAAAAAATTGAAAACCCTGCTCGCCTGACGAAATAAACAAACACATATGAAAAAAGGGACTGTAGTTTGGCACTGGTATTCGAGAAACGTCGGGACCGAGTTGGTGTCGCTGCTGATCGCCTAAGCTTGAAGCCTGAAACCCTTTGAGGACGTTTATCTAGTTCCTAAAGTACAAGACACGCGGTATAATTAAACGACTAGACTGCGGACTTTATGCATTTATAGTAAAAATTAATAGCTGCAATTTAAAACGTTTAAACTTACCTACTTCAATAAAAATGGTACAGAATCGCTATGAATTCGATGTTGTCATTTTTAGAAAGCAATATAATATTTCAATACTTGGTAGGTTCAGCCTCGAAAATGTCGATCTACACTTTTCAGCTTGTTAAAATATTTGAAGAATTAAATATCTAGCTCCAGTCTCTTGTAATCAACCCCTTGCCGTATTTCAACGAGGCGTGACAAGATTTTAAACAAAGTCTAACAAATAGGAACGAACAGTACTTATAACATACAATATAATATCAATATAAATCCTATTCTTTCTTTCGACAGTTTTAGGGATGATTCCAATCGCTATAGATGCAAAGAAAATGGCACGGCAAGGAGGTCAGACAATTTTCGCATAAAGATCCGCAGTGTACAAATAATACAAGACCATCTACGCTTCGTTGGCCTAACATTTTGATACGTAATTACTTTCAGACAAACGTTTTTGATATTTCAGTAAATCCTCGAAGGGTCGACATCTCGCGCCAAGTTTTCCCGAGTTGCTCCGAGACTTTGCTAAAAATTTTTAAAGAGAGGGGTTGGTGGGGCTGTATCGCGTTTCGTTTTTTGTTTCTCGTGCTTCAAAGGGAAACTTCCGGCGCCAAGCGCGAGCAGGCGGCGCGCGGCCGTGGCCCAGACTTATGTCGGATAGTAGCAAGAACACACATTAAAATCATAGAAGATCAAACGTTACTAGACGTGTTATGCAAGTGGGCTGTCCGTGGCGCCGATCTCTGGGTCACTCGGGACCCGATTACTTTGGACTCGGACTAAATGATTTTCGTTCGCTTGTCCCCGAGACACGCGCCCGCGGAACACGTTCATCAAATTGTTTCTCGTCTTTCTGTACCTTTTTTTTTCCCTGTTTTTTCTTTTCTCTTTTTCGCGCGCGGCATTCGCTCCCGTCGCTCTCTTTTCCCTTATACACGGCTGCGTGTGCTCTACGGTTTTATAATTTAATAATTATATTTACGCGCTCCCCTCGCACACGCGAATTACAATTCTGTTTGGTCGATCCCGTTTTTGTCTTTTTCCTTTTTCCTTTTCGTTTCTTCGCTCCTCCCGGAAGCGCAAATCGGCTCCCCTCGCGAGATATTCGACACGACGCCTGTGCTGTCATGGTGGTAGCGCGCTTTTTCGCCTTTTCTTCCCCGTTTCCGTCCGTCTGTCTGGTCTCTCGGCCAACCGCGACTCTCTCTGTGTGTGTATGTGTGCCTCTGTGTGTTTGTGTATGTTCATACGAGGATCGAAATTCGATAGAAATCGTTTTTCGACGCTGCGATCGAGAGGCCCGCCTAAGCCTCCGCGAGATTCCCTGTGTCTGCCCCGTCGAGTTTTTTCCTCTTTCAATTTTGTCGCACAGTTTTCGATTTTTCGTTTCTTTTATAGTCTCTTTTTCACAGTCAGTGTGTGTACGTGTATTTTTTCGTTCGATAGGGGTAGTTTTCTGCTTTCTTTCTTTTTTTTTTTTTGAAACGCGAGAGGCAAGTTTTCGAATCGATGACACGGAGTCGGTGGAAGGTTGAAAATTGACCGGGAATCGATTTAAGATTTTCTTTTCGGTTTTGGAATCTTTTTGTCCCTTGGAAATACGCTATGGGAAACCCTTTAGTCCTACTCGCGATTACTAGAGTGCGGATTGTTATGTATAGGCGAGTAAACTAGTGAAAAGGTTGATACTAGTTAATAATAGTTAACATCGACGATTTTCGACTGATTAAAATTATAAATGAAAGAAGTAATTGATTGCTAGGGGGTCGTTCCTGTCTTTTACAACTGACGTACAATATTTTTATTTTGCACAACGACCCGCAGTCCAGTTGCATTATTTTCAGTGTATTAAACGTATTAGAGAAGGATATTTTTATCTTACTCCGGCGTTCATTACACGTTTGAGGTAGCCGAATTTCATGCTGAATTTTGAGAATTTTGTTCTGTTTCGATGTAATTTAACACTATACCTGCCAAGCATTAACAGTGTTTGGCAATCCTAAATTTATTGAGATTGTCTGTAATTTCGAATATAATAAATGCTTGGACAAGGAAAACTTATTCGACTATTTTCCATAAATGAGTTCACAGCTTCAATAATTGTGAAACATAAAACCGGTCGTTTTGACCGTGGTAGGTTTACTGTTAAAGCGGTGGACAAATTAAATTAAAAAAGGGAAGAACAAAAATTCTCCTTGGCTTCTACTAGTTCAAATCCATCGAACTCATTTTTAATTTGCACAAAGATCCGCAGCTCAGGAGAGAATCGACTCGATTAATTCCGGTTAAAAAAATTGATAAAAATCGAAAATCGATCCTAAGCATCGTTGCAGAAAAGTATGATTTGAATGCACCGGTGGTCTCTAGCATTAGAACGATTCAAAAATCGGTTTCCAAAAAAGCGAGTTCCTGGGACAAGCTGCGACCGACGATCGCTGAATAAAAAGTCGCGAAACCAACACGGCAGGGGAGACAAAAGAAAAGGGGAAAGAAATACCGTAAAAGAACAACGAAGAAGACTTCGAGACGTATCGGTCAGTCTGTGTGTATGTGTGTATATGTGTTCCAGCCTCGGTGTTCGCGAAAAGGACTCGCTCGACGTGTAAAATAATTGCGAGCGGGTTGCACTCGCGGCGGTAATCACCGTAACCGTATGATACCGATAATGCAAATAATAATAACAATAGGAATAATAATAATAGTCATAATAATAGTAATAATAACAATAATAACGATAATCGATAATAATATTAATAGCGATGATAATAATAATAATAATAATAATAATAATAATAATAATAATAATAATAGTGATAATCAATTAATAATATATTTATCGTATATGCGGTATATTAACACTTTGACTGCCAAACTAGAGACCTAAAAGATTCCATGAAATCAAAGTAAGTTATTTAACGACATAAAAATTGAAGAAAATTAAATATAAGATACTGAGTAGTCCTCTAACCTTCTAGAATTGTACAGATTCTAATAAAATTTGGTACGACGAATATATTACGTAAAAATTCATTTTAAAACCTGGACAAACAATTCCGTCACCCACGTATGGGTGACATGGCAGTCAACGTGTTAAATAAATTCTCGGATATAACTTACGGCTTAACCCTAAACGCTTAGCTCGACTTAAGATTTAAGTAAACCCCACCCTGTCGCGGGGATGCCGTTCGCACCACCCAGGGGCGGACTCCTTAAGAACCTAGTAAATCCTAAAACCGGAAGCTCCGCCGTACCGACAGGCCAGCTGCCTTCTCTTTTTTCTCTTTTCTTATGGTTTTTTCTCTTCACTCGTTTTACCGTACCATCGTTTCCCTCCCGTGCGAATTTATCTACGCTCGAAATTTACCTCTCCTCGTCGAAAAAAAAAACGAACGTGTCGCGTTACGTCTCTCTCTGTGTGTACGTGTATGTAGTATGTACTTGTATCCATATATATCTCTCGTGCGGTAAGAATCGCGCGCGTCGAAGATCGAAAAAAGAAAATCCCGTACCGGTAATACATATCTTCTTCTGATAGCTTACTCTAGCCGGAGAGAACCGTTTTTTTCTCGTCCGGTTCTCGATCGGTTCGCCTCGCGAGGGTGTCCTCGATGGATCATAGTACCCCCGAACCTTCTCAACACACGCTAGTACAATAGGGTTCTCCGAGCGTGAGGATCGAGGAGAATCCTGGTGTGTGAAATCCCTACTATGATTTCTCTCTTTACACTTTCCCGAAGCAATCTCTTTTCTCTCTCTCTCTCACTCACTCACTCACTCTCTCTCTCTCGATCTGTGTGTGTATGGTCCCCCGGAATTCCCATCGATCCGATCTCTAGCGGCACGCGCCGATAATCTCTCTCTCTCTCTCTCACACACACACCCACACGCTCGCACACATGTACCCACACAAACATGCGCAGCAGACTCGCTTTTACGGTTTTACTCTGTGCTTCTTCATGCGGTTCGAAGCGAAGAAGGTCGGAGGCCCTATCTCGCGATCACAGAGAGCAGAAGATCGCCGGACAGATCGAGATCGAAGTCGTCCTCGTTCTCGTCCTCGTCGCTCGAGAGCAACAGAACGAACGGGATCAATGATGATCGCGATTCCTCCTCCCGCGAGGCGAACAACGAGACTCCGCGTTTCGGACGCGTTTTCGACGACACGACGCGGTCGAAACGCGAGCGGAACGGAACCGGACCAGGGCCGGACCGCCTCCATCGTCGCCCCTGGCGATGATCCCCGAGGAACCTTGACAAACGGGGAGAAGAGCCACGGCACCTGACGCTCCAGCGACGACGTGAAAAGTTGTTCGAGCGGATCCCTCGTCGCGCAGCCTCATCCTCATCATCATCATCATCATCCTCGTCGTCATCGTCATCATCATCATTATCCTTCGAATCGTCGTGCGCAGCGTCATCTTTCTTCTTCTTCTTCTCCTTCCTCTTCTTCTTCTTCTCTCGGGCCTCGTGCTTGCGAGGAGGATCCTTCTCGGATCCGCGGCGACACCCTCTTGCCTCGACGAACAGTGCACTAGCGATAACAACCGGGGGGGAGAGACGAGCAATGGTTTGGATCTTTCGATGGTGGCGACGACAGCGCTGGGACCTTACGACCCATCCTTGCCACCTGAAACAAGACTCCGGTCGGGACACGATCGATTTTTTCTTCCCTCTTTCTCCCGTGAAACAGGGACAAAACACTCTGTCGACCGAGTCCCATGCGTGCCCGGCACTTCCATGCTACGCGGATTCGATTTCGTCCGACTGTGAGAGACCCGCGTCTCTGGAGAACACCGAGAGGGCAGGGCATTGTTTGGAGCGCGACTGTCCTGAGAGGGCGGCTACATTCTCGAAGCAAATCGGTGGGTAGGTTGGGTGCGTACAGTAATGCAACAGATTCGAAGCGATTTTTTAAAATTTGTCCCCGTTTTGGAGAAATTTGAGGTTGAAGATTGGGGGTTGGGGGTGCAGAATCGCTGTCATTGGGACCCCATGTGAAAATTGGTAACCGAGCAGAGCGAAGCTAAATAGTACTGTAACCTCCTCAAAGCGATCTTTAAGATAAGCCCTGGTTTTTGAGAAATTTAAAATTGAAACTATTAGGGTTTGGGGGTGCAGGAATTGCTGTCATTATGACCCCATGTGAAAATTCGTAACTAAGCAGAGCTATGCTAGTACTCTAACCTCCTCAAAGGGATTTTTAAGAGATGCCATGGTTTTTGAGAAATTTGGGACTGAAATTCATACGGGTTAGGGGTGCAGAAATTACTGTAATTGTAACCCCATGTAAAGATTGGTAACTAAGCAGATAGTACTGTAACCCCCTGAAAGCGATTTTTAAGATAAGCCTTGGTTTTTGAGAAATTTAAAATTGAAACTATTAGGGGTTGGGGGTGCAGGAATTACTGTCATCATGACCCCACGTCAAAATTCGTAACTAAGCAGAGCTATCCTAGTACTATAACCCCCTCAAGGCGATCTTTAAGATACGAACTGGTTTTTGAGGAATTTGGGATTGAAATTCATATGGGTTGGGGGTGCAGAAATTACTGTAATTGTAACCCCATGTAAAGATTGGTAACTAAGTAGAGCGAAGCTAAATAGTACTGTAACCCACTCAAAGCGATTTTTAAGATAAGCCTTGGTTTTTGAGAAATTAAAAATTGAAACTATTAGGGGTTGGAGGTGCAGGGGTCACTGTCACTATGACCCCATGTGAGAATTCGTAATTAAGCAGAGCTATCCTAGTACTATAACCCCCTGAAGGCGATTTTTAAAAGATGAATTGGTTTTTGAGAAATTTAAAATTGAAACTATTAGGGGTTGGGTGTGCAAGAATCACTGTCATCATGACCCCATGTGAAAATTCGTAACTAAGCAGAGCTATGCTAGTACTATAACCCCCTCAAAGGGATTTTTAAGAGATGCCATGGTTTTTGAGAAATTTGGGATTGAAATTCATACGGGTTAGGGGTGCAGAAATTACTGTAATTGTAACCCCATGTAAAGATTGGTAACTAAGTAGAGCGAAGCTAAATAGTACTGTAACCCACTCAAAGCGATTTTTAAGATAAGCCTTGGTTTTTGAGAAATTAAAAATTGAAACTATTAGGGGTTGGAGGTGCAGGGGTCACTGTCACTATGACCCCATGTGAGAATTCGTAATTAAGCAGAGCTATCCTAGTACTATAACCCCCTGTAGGCGATCTTTAAAAGATGAATTGGTTTTTGAGAAATTTAAAATTGAAACTATTGGGGGTTGGGGGTGCAGGAATCACTGTCATCATGACCCCATGTGAAAATTCGTAACTAAGCAGAGCTATGCTAGTACTATAACCCCCTCAAAGGGATTTTTAAGAGATGCCATGGTTTTAAGGAAATTTGGGATTGAAATTCATACGGGTTAAGGGTGCAAAAATTACTGTAATTGTAACCCCATGTAAAGATTGGTAACTAAGCAGAGCGAAGCTAAATAGTACTGTAGCCCACTCAAAGCGATGTTTAAGATAAGACCTGTTTTTTGAGAAATTTAAAATTGAAACTATTAGGGGTTGGGGGTGCAGGAATTGCTGACATTATGATCCCATGTGAAAATTCGTAACTAAGCAGAGCTATCCTAGTACTATTACCCCCTCAAGGCGATCTTTAAGATACGCCCTGGTTTTTAAATTAAAAATTGAAACTATTAGGGGTTGGGGGTGCAGGAATTGCTGACATTATGATCCCATGTGAAAATTCGTAACTAAGCAGAGCTATCCTAGTACTATAATCCCCTCAAGACAATCATTAAGATACGCACTGGTTTTTGAGAAATTTGGGATTGAAATTCATACGGGTTAGGGGTGCACAAATTATTGTAATTATAACCCCATGTAAAGATTGATAACTAAGCAGAGCGAAGCTAAATAGTACTGTAACATACTCAAAGCGATCTTTAAGATAAGCCTTGGTTTTTGAGAAATTTAAAATTGAAACTATTAGGGGTTGGGGGTGCAGGAATCACTGTCATTATAACCCCATGTGAAATTTGGTCGGTAGGTAGGATGGACGAAGTACTGTAACACCATCGAAGCGTTTTTAAAAATATGCCTCTTATATCTTTGAGAAATTTGTGATTAAAAATTACAGGGGTTGGGGGTGCTGTGATCACTGTTATAACTCCATCTAAAAATTGGTAACTAAGCCCCCTCTTAGTTGCTCCTCCAAGTACTATAACCCCCACAAGGCGATCTTCAACTTACGCCATGATTTTTTAAAAATTTGTGACTGAAATTTCTACTTAGGGGTTGGCGAATGTCGCTGTCATTGTGCACCCACGTGAAAATTGGTATGAAGACGGAACAAACCTACTGCTGCAACGCCTTTAAAGCATTTTGCAAAACGCGGTTCCGTCTTCGAAAAACTGTGAGCTCAAAGTTCTCGCTCTTTTCACGATTTTATTAATTGTAAATCGAAGACTACAGTTCGAAGACTGCAGCGTCCATTATGAGACGATTCCCAATCCCCTGGCGTTCTCCTTAATCCCCAGCAGACAATATATCTGGAGGACACTGATTTGTGAGATACACGAGGGGGTAAAATTGTGGTACTTTGGTAACCGTCTTTTAATCCTTTCGCTGCAACGATATCACGGCCCCATATATCAATCGGTTATTAACTTGGCTTTCAGAGGATGAGAAGTTGCGGGCGAGACCTTTCCGAGAAACTGGGGTTCGAACGGACCCAGGCGTCGTCGTTTCGACAGTTAATGGCTGTCTTCCACCCGTTCCCAAGCGTATCCAGTGACCCGAGGCCTGACAATAAACGGCCGCAACTACTTTGCCTCTAATTCTATCGAGTCGCGGACAGTTACCGTGATGACAATATCGAAACTTCGATGAACGTTTCGAAGTTCCGCAGACGTGGCATAGTTTATGAGGCCGGCGCACGCTAGACCATGCGAATTAACACGATGCGATTGGGTCGGTCTCTCTTCGGCACAACATCGACAAATTTCTGAAAATACAACGAATTCTCAAAGCAGCGAAAGGATCAACAGACTGTCCATTCACACACACGATTACCTTTAAACGATGAACAATTATATGAACAATTAAGTGGCTAGAACCCAGGCTCGAGCTTCCGGCGTACATCACTGTTTCGAGTACTATCAACGCTAGAAATACTGAGAGCAACGATAGATTGCAATTGTAAAAATTACAGACAAAACTGTCCCTTCGACTGTTCAGATTAATTTTTAGACTGCAGATTTTATGCGTTTACAATAAAAACAAAAGTGAGTCGACGGAATGGAAAACAGTTAAAGAATTTGGAGAATTTAAAGACACTGTTACATATTACTTTCAACTTACTCAAAATTGTATATTCACTTTTTCACCAATTGTATGCACTTCATGCAGTGCATTCTAGAGGCTAGCGTGCCGAGGCAAGTTGTGAAATGGAATAATTTTCAATTTTTATTTCGCATAAAGATCCGCAGTCCGGTGATTCGAATCGATAGTTCCAGCGTTTAGTTTTCCCCGCACGTCAGTATCGTGATCGATCAACTATCATTTCCGAGGCGTTTGAAGCATGAACGGGGTTCTAGCGTTAACAAGGTACGCATCCACGGTCGACAAAGTGTTACACCGAGGCGTGCAGGACGACACGCGAAGCCGTGAGTCCGCGTGTTTCGTGTTAAATTGATGAGAGGGTTAGCCTGCGTGATAGACAAGTCAGCCCGTGAGTGCGGCTCGTGCATGTTAGTCGGTGATGTACACTGTCTCAATGGTGAGTTTTTCGATACACGATCACTCGTGGAAACTGTTCCCGTCACCGAATCATTATCAATCTCATCGCGACTCGATTCAAAGAGAAAAACGAGACACACGTGTCGTTCGAATTCATTTATAGAGAAAATGCTCGCGGCCAATTTCCCGGAGCATGTATACGCCCCTGGCAGAACATATTCGATCCGACATGTAATTGTTAATTATTGATAACTGGTAACTCCTTGCCCTACAATATCAGGTCATACTCGTGATAAAGATTCCAGAGAGAGTCCAAGAAATATGTATGTTATTAA
Organism: Halictus ligatus; assembly: GCA_028454255.1. NCBI lineage: Eukaryota > Metazoa > Arthropoda > Insecta > Hymenoptera > Halictidae > Halictus > Halictus ligatus. The sequence goes on along the minus strand of CM052142.1, from coordinate 5,233,109 downwards.
TTAATGTTATTGATATAAAGTTCTATTTTCACGTTGTTAATGTACAGCTATTGAAGAATATATAAGCATAGAATGGATATAAACTTCTTACTTTTTTTTGAGGAAATTATAGATTACAAAAAAGTTCTAATCACTGAAACCGTAAAATAAATCGTTGTGCAAGGGGGTGATTCTTTAGAAAATATTAACCATTAGGCGGACCTTGAAAATGCACATTGAAAATCCAATGATGCAGTTGAATTGCATTTACTGTATTTATATTTAAGATTAATCTCCAGAGAAATGGTAAATAGATGAGTAGTAAAATCTTGTTTCAATCTTGTTGCATATTAAATATGAGAGGGGCCACATTCGATAGTTTATTCAATGGGTGAACCCGTTTTAGCTATTCGTTTGGAGCTATTTAAGAAGTCATTGTGTAGTGATCTAAGCAAAATTAATAGAGGCTGCTGAACTCGATGGCTACCGTGTTGTAAAAGGGTTGAGTGAACCTACTAAAAATTGGGGAAGTTGCTGAACTCAATAGCTACCATATTGTAAGAGGGTTGAGTAGTGTACCTCCTAAAAATTGAGGGAAGCTGCTGCACTTTATAGCTGTTGTGGTATGAGAGGAATAAGTGTGCCTACTGAAAATTGTGGGAAGCTGATGAACTCACTCATTGCTGTGTTATGAGAGAGTTGAATAGTGTACCTACTAAAAATTGCAGACGGCTGTAGCAATCAATAGCTACCCTATTATAAGATGGTTGAGTAAACCTACTAAAAACTGATAGAGATAGTGTACCTTCTAAAAATTGGAGGTGACTGATGGACTCAGTAGCTGCTGTATTATGAGAGGGCTGAGTAGTGTACCAACTAAAAATTGGGGGAAGCTGCTAAACTCACTAGCTGCTGTGTTATGAGAGGGTTGAGTAGTGTTCCTACTAAAAATTGAAGGAAGCTGCAAAACTCAATAGCTACCAAATTGTAAGAGGGTTGAGTAGTGTACCTACTAAGAATTGCAGGAGGCTGCTGAATTCAAAAGCTACCATATTGTAAGAGGGTTGAGGAAACCAACTAAAAGCTGATAGAGACAGCAGAACTTAATAGCTGCTCTGTTATGAGTGGGTTGAGTGTGCCTACTAAAAATTGGGGGAAGCTGCTGAACTCAATAGCTACCATATTGCAAGAAGGTTGAGTAGTGTACCTACTAAGAATTGCAGAAGGCTGTAGCAATCAATAGCTACCATATTATAAGAGGGTTGAGTAAACCTACTAAAAACTGATAGAGACAGCAGAACTTAATAGCTGCTCTGTTATGAGAGGGTTGAGTGTGCCCACTAAAAATTAGTGGAAGCTGCTGAACCTCATAGCTACTATACTATAAGAGGGTTGAGTAGTTGTACCTTCTAAAAATTGGAGGTGACTGATGGACTCAGTAGCTGCTGTATTATGAGAGGGCTGAGTAGTGTACCAACTAAAAATTGGGGGAAGCTGCTAAACTCACTAGCTGCTGTGTTATGAGAGGGTTGAGTAGTGTTCCTACTAAAAATTGAAGGAAGCTGCAAAACTCAATAGCTACCAAATTGTAAGAGGGTTGAGTAGTGTACCTACTAAGAATTGCAGGAGGCTGCTGAATTCAAAAGCTACCATATTGTAAGAGGGTTGAGGAAACCAACTAAAAGCTGATAGAGACAGCAGAACTTAATAGCTGCTCTGTTATGAGTGGGTTGAGTGTGCCTACTAAAAATTGGAGGTGACTGCTGAACTGCATAGTTACTATATTATAAGAGGGTTGAGTAGTGTACCTACTAGGAGTTGCAGGAGACTGCTGAATTCAAAAGCTACCATATTATAAGAGGGTTGAGGAAACCTACTAAAAGCTGATAGAGACAGCAAAACTTAATAGCTGCTCTGTTATGAGAGGGTTGAGTGTGCCTACTGAAAATTGGGGGAAGCTGCTGAACTCACTAATTGCTGTGTTATGAGAGAGTTGAGTAGTGTACCTACTAAGAATTGCAGAAGGCTGTAGCAATCAATAGCTACCATATTATAAGAGGGTTGAGTAAATCTACTAAAAACTGATAGAGACAGCAGAACTTAATAGCTGCTCTGTTACGAGAGGGTTGAGTGTTCCCACTAAAAATTAGTGGACGCTGCTGAACTTCATAGCTACTATACTATAAGAGGGTTGAGTAGTGTACCTTCTAAAAATTGGAGGTGACTGATGGACTCAGTAGCTGCTGTATTATGAGAGGTCTGAGTAGTGTACCAACTAAAAATTGGGGGAAGCTGCTGAACTCACTAGCTGCTGTGTTATGAGAGGGTTGAGTAGTGTACCTACTAAAAATTGGGGGAAGCTGCAAAACTCAATAGCTACCATATTGTAAGAGGGTTGAGTAGTGTGCCTGCTAAAAATTGAGGGAAGCTGCTGAACTCAATAGCTACCATATTGTAAGAGGGTTGAGTAGTGTATCTCCTAAATTTGAGGGAAGCTGCTGCACTTCAAAAGCTACCAGATTATAAGAGGGTTGAGGAAACCTACTAAGAACTGATAGAGACTGCAGAACTTAATCGCTGCTCTGTTATGAGAGGGTTGATTGTGCCTACTAAAAATTGGGGGAAGCTGCTGAGCTCAATAGCTACCATATTATAAGAGGATTGAGTAGTGTACCCACTAAAAATTGGGAGAAAGTGCAGTACCCAATAGCTACCATATTATAAGAGGGTTGAGTGTTAAAAACTGATAGCGGCTACCGAACTCGATAGCCACCATGTTACAATATGAGTGTACCTACTAAAATTAATGGAAGCTTCTGATTCGACAGCTACCTCGCGACATTCGAATCGAGTATTTTATTCGCGATTTCGGTCGAATATTCTGTGCCAGGGGCGACGTTAGAGGGACGAATAGAAAGATAGAGAGCTGAAGAGAGTTAGAGGCAGAGAGAAAGATCGAGGGGGGTTAGAGTGACATCTCCCTCGGTCAGGATCGTCCACGTGGGCGTGATGTGTACCTTGATTGGACGAGTGTGAGGCTCACGATTGCGGTTGCGGTGTGTTGTGGTCCCGCTTGTCTCCCGCAGGAGCCGGCGGCTTTATCACGGGCTTTTCCTCGTTTACCGGCGTCGGTGGAGCGTCCTTTCTTGGCGGCATCCTCTCGTTTATTGCGTCGAGACCCTTCGCCTCGGCGAACGAGGTGATTTTGTGGTTCGGCGAGAACCCTTGGAGAGCTGGAAACAACGGCACCGATCACCACCGTTCACACCCCGGACAACGTTCGATCGAAACACCACCGAAATCTTTCCGACATCGCGCTCGAGATCACTTCGATCGAGAACTCACGCACAAACAATTGTTATTCTCTTTTTTTTTCTTGGAAATACACGATCGCTTTAGCGAAGAATTTGTTACTATCGATTCGTCTAACACTGGTGAGGATTGAATAACTGTAGCAACACGGAACTATGACACTTGGCACGCGAAGTTCACTCTATGGTGGTCGGAGACTTTCTGAATCGCTTTCGGAAAATATGGAGTGGGGATATAATATTTCCGGGGGCTAGTGTAATTAGGACGAGAGGTTTATGGCACCCCCGTAAGCTCGACGCGCAGATGTACCAAGGGTCACCTTTTACAGTGTTGTCTTCGTTTCACACGGATTTGATTAATTTTTATACGATTCTCCGAATTTCAGTATGTTCCACATGGGAAAATTATTGTTTCTAATCGGTCCGAATTCGGTGGTATTTTCGCAGGTCATTGTTGCCGCAGTTTTAATTATTCTAGAGATTGTCGGGTGTTGTTTACCGTTTTTTAGGGACGTCTTGCCACCAGATAATGCGCCAAGAGGCAAAGCTCCAGTCGGTGTCAACCCCTTCAGCTGTAACACGCTCTCGCTCTCCTCCCTGAAACAAAAGACATGAGCTTAATTATGCGTTAACATGGGGTTAATTAACCCCGTTACATCCCGTTCCACTAAAAGTCATATTTTCTTATGAAAATATCTTAATAGTCTTATAGGGTCTTCTTAATGTTCGATACAGTTTTTCACTGTGTCATAAATATTTGAAAAATCGGGAAAAAATTCATACAATCCAAACATCTTAAATTAAGATTGCCACGATTTCGCCAAATAATATCACCGACGATTTATTCGACAAAGAATCGACCCTTAACGGACCAATGCCATATAAGCGGCATCAAATTAATTAATAATACAAATATTTTCCTCTCTATACTTGATATAAAAATGTAGTGTCCACAATATCTCTTCGCATGAAAAATAGCTGGTCGGAAGTAAACTTGAAATACTTCGTTTAGCTCACAATGGCGGAAAGCGTGAGCTTCTTCTCTCAGGGAGAACGAAATTTCCTTACCTCAACACGGAGAAGACACGCGCCATCTTGCCAATGGCCCTGATCTTGTTTCGGATTACCTCCTTGCGTAGATTGGCTGCTGCACCTAGAAAATCGAGAGCCGCCGGTTAGATCGATCGGTTCCAGCATCGACCGGGCGTATCGTTCTAGCGATCGACGAAATCGCGAAGGCGTTCTCCCCGGTTATCTCCGATCTACGAGGATCAAGCTCCTCAAGCGGCTTCGGCCCGGAATATACGCAAACACATATTCCTCTCGGTCGTCGGAACGACGGAAATCTCGCGAGGAACGATAGTTCTCGCAGATATTCCCAGGGGTATTCGACCAGGCGTACAACTACATACAAGATGCGTGGGTTGTGTGTGCGGCGTTGGCCTTCGCGAGATCGGGATCACCGATTCGTCCGGCGATCTACGCGACAGATCGCCGGACGAATCGATCTTCGCCGAGACGAACTACGTTTATTCATACCACAGCTTTTTATAACCGGTGAATGTATTCTTTTTTTTTTTTTGTTAAGAAAATAATTTGTCAAGAGAAGAAGTAAGTACCAAGAGACAAAACAAAAAGAAAAAAAAAACCGGAGAAGAACAGAAAATAATATTTTTTCGCAGAGAGATAGAAAGAGAAAGAGAGATAGAAAGAGATATATATATAAAAAAAAAGAGAACACGTCACTCGTCAATCTCGAGTCCCACGGCAAACAACAACGGCAAACTATAAACAGCCAGTAGTATAGCTTCGGATGCACGCGACGAGCGTGTGCTTATTAGACTCGGCGCACTTGATTTTCAGAATTGTATATCCGCCATTTTGGCTTCTCCAGACACTCGGAAAGTTCTCGAAACGTACAGCGATGCTAACGCTCTATCCGCCGGTGGCAGTTAATTATCTTTTTTCTTTCAAAATCTGCAAGTTGAAACGAAACTGTTTTACGCGAGAGCAGCCGGCTCCCGGTAGCATAATCGGTTTCCACCCCCCGGGATTATAGTTCGACGCGTCGATCGTTTGGACACACTTTGGGTGACACAATTTTCGTGAGTAAAATTCGATCAGGATCAGAGGAGCTAAAGGGTTGAACGAGCTAAGGGTTAGACGTGTTAGGGATTTAGTTTCGTATTCGTTAAACAAGTTACTATATCGTGTCATGGGGATTCTATGGGGAATTTAACGATCGACGCGCCGAACGTTTCCGAGGCTTTCGCGAAGAGCCTCTACCATTAAAAATCCAATCCTGCACGGTGGACAAAGCGTTAGAATTTTTTTTTTTTATTGGTCGCATACTTTCGCGCCACCGTGTACACGTACAACGACCATGTACACAGATATACATATATACAGAGATAGACAGAAAGAGAGAGGAAGAGAGAGAGAGAGAGAGAGAGAGAGAGAGATAGAGAGAGAGAGAGAGAGAGAGTAAGAGAGCTAGATACAGAGAGTGTGTGTGTGTGTGCACGAGGATAATAGGCACAAGCTCATTGCATACGGATGCACGCGCGTGTGTAAGCCGCGTGTGTGCGTGATCGTGCGCGTACATATCTCGCGGGTATACACATGTACGCGCGTCCGGCGCGCACGTACGCACATCGAACACGCGCACACAGCTCGGAGTAGACTGTTCTAGCGTGTGCGCGTGCGTTTCCGCGTTCTATTGTATCGCATATGCAAAAAACACACGGGATGCAAGAGAGAAAAAAATAGGTCGCATGCACATGCAGGCTGAGCGCGAGAAACGTACGCACCGTCGGTCACTGCGGCGCTTTAAACCGTTGCGCTCGCCGTTGGTTAATTTTTCACCGCTACTTGCCTACTTTCTCGTTCGCATTTTTAGCTATTTCTTTTTTTTTTCTTTTTGCCCGGTTTCTCTTTGCGTGCTCGGCTACCGAGAGATTCCTCGGGAGGCCGTTTCGAAAAGCCTTTTGTTCCCCGCAAGCTCATCGTGTTCCGCTCGTTTAACCCGTGTCCGAGAGAATCACCGATTTTCGACCGATTCGGAGCGGACACGGGCAACGCCGGAGCGCTGGGGCCACGCCCACTCCGTTGGCTCCGCCCCCTCCGGGAAGCGAAACGAACGGTTCTCGGGGCGAACAGCGATTGCCCGTGTCTGGCTCGAAGAAATTTCCGATGGTGACGCGCGCAGTGGTTCTCTATTTGTATCTAGAATGTTCTGCAAGTCCCTAGGACGTCCTCTAAGCGTCAAGGATGATCTCTAAGTCTCTATGTTGTCCTGAAACTTCCCAGAAATATCCTCAAAATATCTAAAATGATCTCTAAGACTGTAGGACCTACTAAAAATCCTTAGAATATCCAAAAGTTCCTTCAAATGCCCTCAAATACTCTAAAATGTTCTCTACGTCTCTGGACTGTACTAAAAGTCCCTAGCATGTCCTGAAAGCCTCTAGCATGTTCTCAAAGTCCCTAGAAATGCCCTCAACGTCACGAAAATGTTCTCTAATCTCTAGAATGATGCACTAAAAGTTTCTAGAATGTCCTCAAAGTCTTTAGAATGTTCTTGATGTTCCTAGAATGACCCCAAAGTTCCTAGAATGTTCCTCTAAATCTCTAGGATAATCTCTAAATCCCTAGGATGCCCCTATAATGTCCTCTAAGTCCCTAACAATGCTCTCAAAATCTCTAAAATGTTCTCTACTCCCTAGAATGTCCTCAAAGTCCCTAGAATAACCTTACAGTTCCTAGAATGCTCCTGTAAATCTCTAGGATGATCTCTAAATCCCTAGGATGTCCCTAGAAAGTCCTGAAAGTCCCTAGGAAGTCGTCTAAGTCTCTACAGCACACTTTCCAAGTCCCTAGGAGGTCGTTCGAGTCCCTATGACTTTTCCCACGCAAAAAATTATCAACGACTTCGACTCGAAAATTTGATCTCATCACGTCGCGCTCTTCCATTTTCGATGAAGCAACCCAGGAACGTTTTATCCCGTGCAACGCAAATTCATAGTCCTCGTAAAAAACAAATTCAGCGGAAAAACCAAAGTAGAAACGAACGAACTTTGATAAACCGGCGCAGACTCCGCGCTACTTTCCGACGCGGCAAATTAACCGTGAAATAACGACGACTCGGGACAAAATAAAATTCGC